>CM018044.1:13700940-13893440 GCA_008638375.1 Nyssa sinensis
GATGTCAAAAATAAAGAGACATAAAATTTGTTGAATAGCATCTGTCAGATGACTATAAATTAAAGTAATGCCAAAGTACTAATCTAAGGCGTATACGAGGAAATGAATTACGAAAAGACACGACACGTAAATATGTAAAGTAAATAAATTTAAATTAAAGTTAATGGAGCTACCAGAAGAGTATAAATTAAAATGAATTTAATTTCTAACACATTAAATTGTGTCATAGGTTAAGAGTACGAGTTAAGTTAAATACATATGAAATTATGAAATCGTTTTTGGATCTAATACGATTTAAGCATAAGTTAAGGAATATCGAGATGATATTACAATGAATGGGAAGTTGGTGAGATGTTTATGAATTGTTCTTAGGAACTACAAGGAAAGTGCGAAAGTGCATTATTAGCACTAACCCTAAAGGACCAAGTTGAGTAACCCTGTATTTGAAGTGGAGATTTAACTCCATGGATTTGAAAAGATTTTAAGTTCAAAAGATACAAAGTATTTGAATTCCAAATTCAGTATATTACATGATTTCAGTTTTAAATTATTTTTGTTCTTATAAACCCTATTGTGACATGCTTAGTAAATGTTTTCTTTACAGTTTTCTCAAAAATGTGTTTTCAGCATGTCTAGGTTAAAATACAAATCTTGTTAAATATTCTGAGTTTGCCTATTTCAAGTATACGAATGTTTATCACGAAGTTATGAATGTTATGTTTTAAAGTACTCACGAGAAATATCTATTTGACATACTTATATGTTAAATGTATTTTAAATGCAAGATAACGATGCATAAGCACACAGGCAGGATTTTGGGTTTCTTCGGAACCCACTTGACCTGTCAAAAAGCCACATAGTCAGGATTTTGGGTTTCCTCGGAACTCAATTGACTTGTCATGTGAAATGCTAGGTAGCAGGATCTAATCCCCCAGACATAAGATATCTTCACTTATAAGCAAAATGGGAGTCTGGTTCGAAACAGATTCCACTAATGAAAGAGATAAGATAACAAATGAGTTTGAAAATGGAAGTAGGTTTTTACCCTCATTTTCACTACGCATATGTTTGAGTTTTATATACTCTATTTAAGAAATGCATGTTATGTTATATGTTTTAAAGTTCATATGAATAAGTATAGCTTGAATACTTTTAATGTTTCAAGCTATTTTTTTAAGAAATGCATATGTTCTATGTTTAAGTATACGAGCAATTGGCAGTGAATGTTTTACAAACTCTTATGTACCAAAAATCACTGCTAATTGAAACCCCATGACGAATACTGGAATTGCTCACAAGCTTAGATTAGCTTACCCGGACTTTGTTCGGATCCTCCTTTCAGGTGATTAGCAGCAGTCTTGACTTGAGGACGATGATGATGAATCTGCTGTTTTTGGAAGTTATGTTCAAGTAGTTTTTGTCTAGTACTACGAACATTAAGTATGGAATTTTGTATTAGTAAAATAGTACCCTGTTATGTATAAGCCCCACGGGGCATTTAAACATGTATTGTTTATAAAGTTTTAAGTTTTGGTTATACTCTGAATGTTAAATCATGTATGTTATGTAAAGAGCGACAGTACATGATGGATGTGCGTAATTTAAAATGAGAAAAGAAAAGAAAAAGTTTTTCATGCTTCCGCAACCACGTGTCGCACATCTATTCGATATCGCTGCTTATGTGAGCCTTTTCCCTAGGGTCTCCGGGCCTGAGGGTGGCGGTCGCGATGCGAGATCTATAGAGGATGGGTTTTGGGTCGTGACAGAGAAAATAGAACACGTAGGAAGAAACCTCGATTGAAATGGTGAAGAAATGAGGGAGAAAAATGAAGTTATCGAAAAATTTAAATTTTGTAAACTTAGGTTTTCAACGAGTTTAAATGGCTGAAAATGCTATATAAAGGTCCTAAAATAAGCTTTAGGATGATTAGAAGTAAAAATAGCCTTTAAAATCGAGAACAAATGAAGAAACAAAATTGGGAAAAAAGCAGTCCGGTGACTGGCGCCGGAAAAGGTGACTGGAACTGCTACCGACGGCTCACTTGAAAATCAGGGGTAGAAGAAGGAATTGTTGGGTCACTGTTCGGGACTCGCCCAGGCCCACTCACTGGTGAACCGATGCTACATCGTTTTGGCCTTGGTTATTTTTAAAATAGGAAAAATTCTTAAGTAAAATTGGGAAAGTTGCTGCCGATGGGATTCGATCCCTGGATCGCGTGGGCGTGAAGCCCTTATGCCAACCGAGACTGCCATCGTGCCACTAAGGCACCAATGGAAACATTTTCACTTAAATAATATAAAATATTATTATATTGAATTAATTTAATTTATTAAATTAAATTAATTAATTATTGGTATTTGTTTCCAATGTCCAAATGAAGTAAATGAATAGTATTTTCTTTATGTTTTGGGCATTCTAAAGGCAATAGAAGGATCCGTTTCACGAGACAGTCCCGAGAAATAAAGACATATAAAAGTGTCAAATGACCACCCTAAGTCAAATATAAGTCAAACGGACTCCGATTAAAATAAATGAATAATGAATTATTATTATTTAGTACTATCGAACTCAATAGTAGAGGCCATTTTACCAAAAGAGATACTTATAATATCGATATATGAAATGGGTTAAAGTATAGGCTATACATATATATATATATATATATATATATATATAACACTGAATTGAAATGTATTTTTTGATTAAATATGGATTTCGAAAATAGGAGAAAAGGTGATGAGTTATAAAGATACAATTAAGAGGTAAGTAAAATCATATCTCTACATGTGGTAAAGTTCTAGCCATGTCACACAGTGTTTCTTGTTACTACCAGACTTGTATTCTCTTATACATTTCAGATATTGTTGATTCGACATTTCGATGTTTATTCCAGTTTGTGGATATTGTTAAATTAAATTCTATATTTTAATCATGTGATTATTATACATCTATATATTGGGAAAAAAAGAAAGCCTAAACCCTAGTCAGGAGTGTGGCATGATGTTAGTGGCACTTCCTACTAAGGACGGTAGATACCGAAGGGGGAGGGGCGACGTGCGAATCCCACATTGCTTGGTGAAAGGAAAGGTGAAAGATTTATAAGGAAAACTGCATCTTTGACTAACATGTGCCATAGACTCGAGGGGTCAGTTCAGTTGATTCACATTTTGTGACTTGTTATTATGACATCTCATTTTTCTTGATTGGCTATCATATTGGCACAATCTTATTTATCTTAGGTTATGGTCTTTCTTATATTGACTTTGACCCCTGGCAGAGCAAAGGAATTTACTTACTGAGTTTTCATAACTCATACAGATACTTACATTTTCAAGAATGGACGCCATATTTTGAAGTAAGGATTGAAATCCCGAACAAGCATAGAGTTGCTGCAGATACATATACTGTAAGGATATTTTGATAATGAAGTATAGTATTTGTCCTATGTTCTCCCATCACCCCATGTCCTGGGGGTAATTGTATTTAGAGTTTTGGGTGTATATAATTAAAGAACTCTGATGTTATAAATACAGAAATTTTTATTAAGTCTTCCGCTGTATGTTTAATTACTGATTGCATGTTAATAACACTCACATATAAATGTTAAGTTAAAGTAAAAAGGAAAAATCCAGTTTGGCAATTGGGTTGGGTCGGTGTTGTGATGCCAGATCTACATAGGGTGGCTTTCGGGCCGTGACACTCTGCGTACTAAAGATAGAATTCTCAATCACACTCAGGCCAATGATCGTAAATGCCTTATTTACATGAAAAACAACAAGAGTCATGATCACATGTTCTTCTCCTGTTCATTTTTTGCCAAAGTCTGGCAGCATTTGCTCGGTAAAAGTGGCTTTCATTGTCCAGTGGGTAGCTGGGCCCATATCATCCATTGGGCTTGTATCACTTTTGTAGGGGATTCGCTGGCTAGTTCCATTGGTAAGCTCACTATAGCCTGCATGGTTCATGTTTTGTGGAGGAAAAGAAACTCTAGGTTCTTCTCCAATAAGAAGCAATCCCCCTAATGCATCATCAGTCAAGTTCAGAATCTGATTTGCAGAAGGCTTTGCACCATTAAGGGAATCAAGCTTTCTAGTTCTAACCAGCATCTTCAAAATGTTTGGGATTTGCCAAGTAGTATCTTCTAGTTCTTGTATATTTAGCTCTTAGCCTCGGGATGGGTTCCTTCTGCCTGTAGAAGTTATCCTATCCCTTTGGCTCTGTTGAGGGATTGTCCTCTGGTCTGTAGCTTGTTTTCTTTGCCTTGGTTTGGGATTGTTCTGCCTATAGAAGGCTTCCTCCCTTAGGTTGTTGGCGGTTTCCCTCTTCCTCTTTCTTCTTTCTTTATATACATTTACCTTTCAAAAAAATAAAATAAAAATAACAAACATGATGTGATGTATGAATTAGAATGGATTTTGTTTAAAAACTTCACCCACATCCCCAAATCTGCATAGGGTGGGTTTTGGGGTATGACATAACCGATTTATGCAAATCATACGTGCATTTCATGTATTTCTTCGAGATCTAGCCATCTGAATGGCCGAAAGTGGCTTGCGACAAATGATTTGTAAAAAAGGCCATTATAAGCCTCATTTGTTTTTTCATTTTTGAGGAAAATTTCACTATTTTGGTTACAGATTCAAACTATCATAAATTGGTGCTATATTATCCGCTTTTCGCGAATTATATATGCATTTCATGTATGTTTTTGAAATCTAGCCATTCGAAACAGCCAAAGGCAGTTTTTGTAATACCCCGACCCGAGTTAGCCAGTACCCGACTCGGGTTAGACCGGGCCATGACATGTAATCTAAAAGCAAACATTAATTTATTAAATAAAATTTGATGTATAGTTCAACAATAAGAAATTTCGAATGTACGAGGATTTGTCGTATCAAAAAATTCAATATGGGTGTATTTAAATATAAAGAATAAAAAATATAAAAATTGGAGAGCATGTGGTAATAAAAATAATGTGATAATAAAATAAAATAATAAAAAATAATAATGTGATAATAAAATAATAAAATGAAATAATGAAGGGAAATGAAACAATAAAATAAGAGAAAATGTGATCAAATAAAAACAAAAGGAAATAAAAGAGAAAACAAGTAGAATCTGGAAGAAGATTACAGAAGAATAAAGAAAAAGGGGAGGTCGGTTATGTATATATATATATATATAAGATTATATGAATATAATATATAAAAATAAAATAAAATAAAATATCTTGAACAAATGATGGAAAGGAAAGTTGATCAGAAGCATAAATATATATTTTTGTGTATGCAACGTATGATGTAGTGTGGTGTATGTTGTAGAGGACAACAAGTGGAGGGAGCAGCCAACAGGTGGTAGGCACCGACCATAAGGTCGGTCAAACAATTTGAGAGAATGGTGTAGAAGATGATAGAAGCTAAGAGAAGAAATGAGAAGCTAGGAGAGAGAAAGAGTGGAGGGTGTAGCCATCTACACGTGTGTGTGTGTGGTGTCTTCCATGTATAAACAAAATGAAACATGAGATGAAACAAACCAACGCAGAAAGTGAGGACCAACAGAAACGTGAGAAAGAGACCAAAAGAAATAGAAAGTTTGATGCGCAGAGGAGGAAGAAGGAGAAACCCAGGAAAAAGTCTGAACTCGGAGAAGGAAAAGCAACTAAAAACAGGTATTAATTGATGTTTAGTTTCTTAATTTCTCCTCCTAAAATTATCATGGATGCATGTTAGAACTAGGTAAGCTAAAACATGAAAGAAAACCAAGAATTACACACGGCCAACCATGGTGGACTTTCACCCGTTAAACTAACGTCGATTTGGAAACTAGAAACACATAAGGAATTCTCTTAGGAGTCTAAGCCAATTTTAATCATGAAGAATGGTCACGAAATGACCATTTCATTGCCAAATTATAGCTAGTCGGCCCAACACCAGAAAATTGAAAATGGGTGTCGGGAATTGGACTGTTTGAGGTCCAAACTAATCCAAAAAAGATTGCTTAATGTTTTAGGAGTAAAACGGTGCAAAAATCTACAAAAACATTGCTGTTTTTGTTTGAAAAAGAAAAGAAAAAAAATAAAAGGCACCTTTGGCTAGTGGGATTCGACCCACTAACCTAATAGTAGGGATGAACTTAAGGACAACAGTATAACCACTGTGCCTGCTACACCTTGGTGTTAGTATTTCAGCAGACAATGTATATCTTATAAGGATATTAAATTTATTAAATTAATTTAATTAAATAACCATATAGTAAATAGCCGACGCTCAAACTGCACAGATGAATAGTATATTTTGACTATGTCGGATATGCTGAGACCAATGGCAAGGTCCATTTTACGAGACAGGGCCCCAAAAAATAAAGACACGTAAAGCGATAAAATTACCATTTTTCCCCAGTACCCCTAAAGCCAAATCAAAATCCAAGAGGGTCTAAATTGACTTTCTTCGACGTTCCAAACTCAATGGTAAGGTCCATATTATGAAAGTGTAAAGGTTTGAAATTTCAGAATAATTTTTTTTTTAAATGAATGTGTATATGTATATTTAAGGTATTGTATGTGTATGTTCATTTTGTGTATATATATATATAATGTATAGTGTGCATATGTATGTATGTACATGTAATTAAGTATATATAAATATATATGTGGGTTTATATAGCAGCCGAAGCTACTAGAAGAAGGGAGGGTCGATAGGTAAAATAAAATGGAGAAAAGGAAAAGAAGAAAGAAAAGAGAGAGAGAGAGAGGGAAAGGGAAGGAAAGGAAACAGAAGCGGCGGTGGACGCGAGGGAGATCGAGGCTGTGGGCGACGAAGGTGGTGATGGCACTGCGTATGATCCAGAGGGCGATCGACGCTGTGACCAGTGGCAGTGCCGGCGATGTTGCGCCCGACCCCAAAATCCAGATCATGAAGGCGATGGAGCAGCGATGGGCGTTGATAGGGAAGGCGGCGATGTTGGCGGATGGGTTTCAGCAACCTGCTGGGTTTGAGCGTGGTCTGAGGAGGATGGGTTTTAGCAACTTGCTGGGTTTGAGCGTGGTCTGAGGAGGACAGGTTCCATAAAGCGGGGAATAGATCGGCGTCAGTGGCGTTTGCGCCCGACGCTCTGTTTTTGGTTGCGGGGATGATGGCAGGGGTGGTCGATCTGATGATGCTGTGATGTTGGGTCTTTGTTTGGGTGGAGGATTTTAGATACGCCTGTGTATTGCTCTATTTCATGGCAAAGATTGTTTATGGTCAGTGTGTATGTTGCGTTGTCCTCTGATAACACTTGGGTTCATTTATTTTGTCACGACCCAAAACCCACCCTATGCGGATCTCGTGTCACGGGACCGACCCGAAGGCCGTCCCTACTTTTTCCATTCCTGTATCATAGTACTAATATGCAATGTACTAAAAATTTTAAACAATGAACAGCAGAAGTCTTTATCAATTACGGTAATCCAGCGGAAGTCTTTTAAGTAATTTAAACAACGGAAGTCTATTAAATACATTACATAGTTCTACATAAGACAAAATGAGAACTAAACGTAACCAGCACCCGGGGGTGGTGAATACATGGGAGAACTAACATAGACTGGTATAGTACTTCAAAATGTCCCCCTACGCTCTTAGACTCCTACTGGGGTCTCGAAGCGTCATTACCTGAAATGGGGGGTAAATGGGGTGGAATGAGCTACAAAGCTCAGTAAGTAAATGCAGATCTCCAATACTGGTATCGATGATCAATAAATCCATGAATAAGATTATGATAGCCAATCATAAGAATAAGATGCCGTGATAGGCAATGGAAACAATTGCCACGAGGGCCAATGAACAGTAATTACAATACACAATCAGAAGTATTGGGTGTAATAGCAATATGAAAAAATTCAATGATAATATAACAACAATGAAGTACTGCCACAATGAACCGATCACAATCAAATCAATCAATGCAAGTCCCTCGAGACTTGAAGAATCATAAGGGATAGTGCCATTCAACAATCAAGTTCAGTCAGTCATAAGAGATGCTATCATTCTGTGTTAGGGCTCGGCGGACCCTCGATCTTTTGGGGCCCGGCATACCCCCTAGTGAATTCCAGTGAATTGCCATTTGTCCGTTCACGGACTTGACCCGTAGGTCCCAATCAATCAGATAGCATCAAATGGGTGTTGTGGCTGAGCACAACTCCCGTGTTCATAAACATGTCATGATCATAAGTAATTCCATAGAATATAAAAATGGAATATCATTCATTCAATAAGGATACAATAGTAAGCCTTTCAAGGCATGGTTCAACATGATAACAATGATATAGCAGTCAATCAATGTCCACAAGATAGAACAATATCACATTGTGGATAGCAATAACATGTGGTACTTTCAGGGCACAGTGTAACATGATAATAATGATACATCAGTCAATCAAATGTCCACAAGATAGAAAAATATTGAATTGTGGAACACAAGGATATCAATACATTCAAGAGTACGAGTTTGGCAGTAAAAGAATAAACTTGGCTTGTGGAAACACCACATGTAAGAGAGAGTGATCCACTTACCTCTATCGTGATTCTATATCAGAAATCCGTGAGCGTGCCCTTGCCTTTCGAGTTCCCTATATATCAGTAATTACGTTTCAGAATAAATTCTATTCATCAAATTTTATGCCTTTCTATAATAAGTATCTCAAATACTAATTTAGACTTTACCATTGAGTCCAGAATGCCGAAGAAAGTCGGTTTAGGCTTTCGTGGAGTTCCATTTGGACTTTTGTACTAAAAAGGGCAAAATGGTCATTTTGCACTTTTACGGTATTTTATCCTTTGGGGTCCTGTCTTGCAAAACAGACCCCACCATTGGACTCAGAACATCCGAGATAATAAATTTTGACTATTCATTCGCCTCGTTTGGACTTCGTTTGACCCATATTTGAAATAGGGGCATTTTTGTAAAATTAATATTTTATTAATTTTCTTGTTTACGCCACAGTAACATTTCTTAAAACATTTGGGGCCGGTTTATAATTTCCAAAAGCTACGGTCTGAACCAGTTGCTTCAGAACTAAAAACCCTCAACCGGTCTGCCCCTTCACTGAACCCAACGGTTCAGTCCATTTCAAAGAACCGGATTCCAATATCCTGGTTCTTACCCTATCCATGGTTTGGATAAGCCCAAACCCAAATTCCACATTTCCTATCCCTGTAACCAAACAATCCAATTCATTTAAAATTCAAATATAAAACGACACAGTTTCACTTCCCATTTTATTTCCGGTCGGGTCCTGACTCGATCCGAACTCAGATCCGGTTGAATTTTAACCCGATAGCCTCACGACTTCACGGTCGTCTTCCCCATTACTCCGGTAGAGTTCCGGTGGTGAACAGTCGCCTTCTCCAGTGACGGTCACCGGTTTCTGATCTCGGTTTGCCCCAAATCCAATGCCGTTCTCTCACCCTTCTCTCAAGGATTTCAAATCCACTCTCGGTTCTCATCAAATCCCTCCCCATCTTCACGAATAGGGGGTCAAAAGTCTCCGGCCGTTTTTCCGGCCAACTTTTCTTTTTTAAATTTGGTGACTGTTTCTTCTCGGTTTTAAACCCATTTTGATTCTAAAGTGTTTCTGCACTTCATACCAACATTTTTATAAACTAAATGTAAAGTTTAAAGCATAAAATATATGGGAACCAAGATTATCCACCGAACCTGCAACTAGGGTTTCCTCCCTCATTTATGAACCAAATGAGGTACGGTTTGTTCCTATCAACGCCATTTTTCATGCTTGTTTAGACCCTATGATCAGAATGAATCGAATCATGCTATAAAATTTCAAAACAGAAACAGTGGCTTACACTAGATTTTCGGATCCTTTGGTGTTGAGCTTCTCCTCCTCACGTCCTCCACTCTAGACTTTCTGTTTCTACTCCTGAGTTCTTTCTTGACTCAATCGAATTTCCTTGGGCTTTTCTCTCTCTGATTTCCTCACTCCCACACAAGGATATGTATATACACTTTTATATAATATACATATATATTACTTGCCCCAAATCTCACTCCACTGATCTTGTCACAGCCATACCTCCTCCCATACCCCTTCTGATTTGCACCTTACTCCACCATACCTATTAGGTTAGGGTTAGTGGAGTTATGTTACTTTATGAATATATATATATATACATATTTATATAATATACATAATATATTCTTTCACCTAAACTCACACACTCACGGCTGGTAACAACCCTTTTCCCATTTTCTTTTCTTTTCCTTTTTGTTTTCATTTAATATACACATATGTATATATATATATATATACATGTATAAATTCATGATTATACCTATTTTTATACATACACGTATACCCATATATATACGTATATACTAAACTCTGGGCACGTATGCATACACTAATATTTCATGGTCTACGTTCATGGGTGCATGTATGCATGCATGGGTTTACGTGCATGTGCGCATTACGAGGTATAGTTCTAGGCTGCTCGGGCATTGCCCAATGCTGACTGTGTAATTGATACTGTTCACGTTCTAAGGTCATATGTGATGTCAGAATATAGAATTTAAACATCTCGGGTTACAACTGATAGTGCTACCCGACCCAGTCTGCCTCGATATACGTGCTAGTCCAGGTCGGGGTATTACATATTTTGCAGTGGTTGATGGGTTTTCTTTGGGTTCGGATGGGTAGCAGCAGAGGTGGTTCTGTAGTGAGATTCTTGAGGGACTGGTTGGGTGTGAATTCAAAACTCCGAAAATGGAATGTGCAAGATTGGGCCATGCCGTGGATTGATTTGCAGGAGATGTGGGTTGTTCAAATGGGATTCCGTTTCATTCGGATTTGATGGCGATGAGGATGGATGGGAATTAAAGGATGGAATTTTAGTTAGGATGAAGACGTGTTGTTTTTGCAACTTAAGAATGGTTTGCCTGAATATATGGAAGAATTATAGACTGGGTTATTAACGATTGATGTCGATCCAATTGATCAGGATGGTGTTGCCCACCTTCTTGAGGAGGCGATTTATGCATTTGAGAATGGGGTTTTCCTTCACAGCCATTCCGTTCATCTGAGATTTATAGGACCCTTCCTGTTAGAGATGAAATCCTCGAGGCTTTACTCAACTCGGACCTTACTGGTTCCCACACCTTCGATTAGGCTCGACATTTTCTTTCTTGTTGCAGTCGGATGTTGGGTTTGGAATATCAATCGAAAGGGAGCTGTATAGGGATGGCAAAGGGTAAGATACCGAATTTTAGTCTTGAATTTTTAGTATGAATAATTGGATTGATATTGGGATTTTAGTGAATATAGAAATTGTTTTAGATGGCTGCCTAATACTGTTACTGTATGGGTAAAATTTTAGATTTGAGTTCGGAATGTGTTTGGTTGAAAAGTATAAGCTATCCAATGATTGGCTTATAATTGAAAAACAATGAAAAACGTACAGTAATTGGAAAAGTTATGGGCAGTAAAATAGAACTTTGTGAAATTTTGATTATGCCCAGAACTTATGGTTAATTGTGAATTAACCCGAGAAATAAATAAATAAAATTTTAATTTAATTAATTAGAAGAGGGAAGATTACCAAAATGCCCTAAGTTGAAAAGTAGCCCAACGGACTTCGAATAAATTAATTGAATAGTAAATTATTATTATCTCGAGCATTCCGGACTCAACTGTGGTGTCCGATTTACGAGGATAGGTCTCGAGAAATGGGAACCCGTGAAAGTGCAAAATGACCATTTTGCCCTTTTTAGCCGAACATCCAAATTAAAACCTGCAAAAGCCCAAACCTATTTTCTTTGACGTTTCGGATCCAATTGTAGAAATTATTTTAGCAAAACAAAAACTAATAAAATAAAGACATAAAATTTGATGAATAACATCATTCAAGTGACAAACCGACTAAGTTACATTTTGTGATTTTAGGAACATCGAAAGGCAAAGAAAAGGCAATCTGATCCTGTAATATCCCGACCCAAATTAGGGACTATTAAGCCGTTGTGTTAAATTAGAAATCGATGCCTTAAGTAACGAGGTCGGTTTCAAACCCGACGCATGGACTTTTAGTAATAGTCTTGAAAACTCAGGACGACTGTACATCACTTTCGTTGCAATCACCAACTTGTCGGTTCCGTGATAAGTATATTGTCACGTCAACCGTCGGCCATCGATACGAGTACAAGATTTGGGCATGCATTTCGAGGTCATGAAGGATTACTGTAAAGATTATACACTTAAGGGAATAATTAATTTTTAAAATAATTAATTATTTTTATATAAGAAATTAATGGTAGCATATCTAAATAATTAAATATAAAGTATGTGTACTATATGAATAATTATGACCTACCTTGTATATATATATATATATAAATCTATAAATATATATATGAAGGAGATGTGGCTGATTAGAAAGGGAGTGGGGGAGAAATGAAAGGCAAACAGTGAAAGGTATGGTGTGATCAGAGAGTAGTTGAGAGAAGTGTGAGTGTGTGGTGCTAATATATGATATATATATATATATATATATACATATATATATACACAAAACCAAAACAAAACACACACACAAACAACCGGCTGATTGAAAGCCTGCCCCAAAACAGTAAAAACCTGAGCATGGATGCTGCCACAAGTTAACCAAGTTATTGGGCAATCAGAATTTGAATTAATTAAGTGTATACTTATATACACATACATACACAATGCATACACACGACTCACACTCATTCTGTCACTGAGAGAGAAAGAGAGGAGTTCTGGGAAGAAGAAGAGAGGAGATTCAGAAGGAGAAGGGGAGTGAAAGGTGCTGTTTAAGGCAAACCCACAAAAATCTCACATTTTTTCTCTCTAGAGTTTCTCTACATGTGAAATGTTTTAAGCTTTGAATTAGTGTATATGATGGTTAAAGCATGTTTAAACAATGATAAGTATGAAAATTTCAACCTAAAACACCTCAGAAACATCAGCCGTACACAAGGCAGCCACGAGAGACCTTGCTTAAGCAGGTCTGAACCGACTTCAACCAAATCCATTTGGCTTATCAAGACCTAAAGTAGACCCTACAAACATCCCCAAAACACATGACCGCGACCACAAAACCCTAGTAATGACTCTCAAAAAATGAGTTACAGGTTTCGGTCGTAGAACCTAGTTCTAGTTTTAGACACCTAAACCTGTTTTTGAGAATGGGGGTTGAATCCCCATACCATGAGGGTCACACAGAACCAAACCATGCTAAAAATGGTGAAGAAACAAGGGTTTACTAGAGAGTTGCAGGTTGGATTATCCACCTTCTGCCAGAACTCGCGAGGCCAATAAAAACTCTAAAACGAATGCCAAATCCTTCCTTAATGTCCCAAAAGTAGTTTAGATTAAAAACAGTGCGGTTTGGGTGAGCCAAAACGCACGAAAATGGAAGCTTTTAGCTTCGAAAACTAGGGCAACAGTAGGAGTCGAGCAAAGAAGACGACAGTGAGTCGACTCGGTTTTAAAATCTAACATGAGTTGACTCAGACACATGGGGGCTTACAATATTACCACCGCATTAATACAACGACGTCGTTTTGGGGCCTGATACTTATATATATAAAACCGTATGGAGTTTTGAAGAAAAGAGGAGAATTTCGGTCGGTGGGGTTCGAACCCCTGACCTCACATGCGACTGCCCTCTCTTACCACTTGGCCACGCGTGCGCGTGTGTCACATATGGGGCAAATTATATATACATAATATATATAATAAAATCAAAAAAATAAAAGGTGCGTTTGCACTTAGTGGGATTCAATGGTAGTATCTTTTGCGAGGGAGGTGACACGTTGGCCAGCGTGTCACCCATTTCATCCGGTTATTCTATGCAAACAAAATGTATATATATACAATATTAAATAAATTTAATTTAATTTAATTTATTTAATTAAATTAAATATTCGAAAAATGCCCGGTGTCCAAATGAGATGAGTTATATATGTATTCTTACTATCTCAGACCTCTTGAGTCCATTGGTGAAGGTCCAAGACATGAGATGAGGTCTCGAAAAAAATTTAAGACCCGTAAAAAAAAGTGTCAAAATGACCAAAATGCCCCTGCCCCATAAATGAGTCAAACGAGGTCCAAATTAAATAAACAAATAGTGGATTTTGACTAATTTAAACATTATGAATCTAATGGTGGGGTCCGTTTCACGAGATGGGACTCTGAAAAATTTAGACACGTTAAGGTATAAATTACCAAATTGCCCCTAACATGTCCTAAACCGAATTAAATTCTAAGGAAGCTTAAATTGACTTTCTTCGACATTCCAGACTCAATGGTAAAGTCTATTCACCCAAAAGAAGTGTCTGAAATAAAAAGACATAAAATTTGATGAATAACATAAGTAGGTGATATTGTAGTGATGTGAAGTTAACAAGATTATATATGAATTGTTCTTAGGAACTACAGAGGAAGTGGGAAAGCACATTTTTTTGCACTGACCTAAGGACCAAAGTGAGTAACCCTGCCTTTGAAGTGGAGATTTAACTCTATGAATTTGAAGAAGTTTTAAGTTCAATTTATTTGAAGCCTCGAATATCAAATTCAGTATCATATGATTCCTGTTTTAAAATGTTTTCTGCTTTCATAAACTGTATTGTGACATGCTGGGTGGTTGGTTGGAATCCCGGTTTTCCTTTTTAATTATGTTTCAGCATGCCTGGGTTTAAAATGCTAAATTTTTATAAATGTTCTGAATTTGATTATTACAAGTATTTGAAGTTCTATTGTAGAAGTTATATATTTCATGTTTTAAATACTCATGAAAGTATCTATTGAAGAAGCCATGTGATAAATGTTTTACAAGATAAATGGTGTTTAAAGCACCCCCTATGATGGTTGAAATCCTTCGGGATTCAACAGTAAATGCCCGGTAACAGGATCTAATCCCCCAGGCAAATGAGATCGACAGTATTGGCAGTAAAATGGGAGTCTAGTTCGAAACGGATTCCGCCTAATTAAAGAGAAAAGATGACAAATGTTTTTGGAAATGGAAGCAGGTTTTACCCCCATTTTCCTATACATGTTTATATGTTTTGAAGTAACGCTTTTGAAAATGGAAGTAGGTTTTTTACCCCCATTTTATTATACATGTTTGTATGCTTTTAAATTGTATATGCTCTATTTGAAGAAATGTGTATTTAGCTTGAATACATTAAATGTTTCAAAGCTATCTGTTTTAAGAATGCATATATTCTGTGTTCTAAAATGTACGAGCAATTGGTAGTGAGTATTTTATAAATTCTCATGTGCTAAACCACTACCAGTTGAAAACCCCATGACGAATATAGGAATTACTCACAAGCTTAGATTAGCTTACTCGGATTTATATCTGCCCCCTTTCAGGTAAATGATGGCAGCTTGATTTTGATGGCGATGATGATAAGCCTGTCTATTTTGGAAGACGAGTTAGGCAACTAATCACAGGACTAGCAATTCTC
The DNA here is from genome assembly GCA_008638375.1 of Nyssa sinensis. Classification (NCBI taxonomy): domain Eukaryota; kingdom Viridiplantae; phylum Streptophyta; class Magnoliopsida; order Cornales; family Nyssaceae; genus Nyssa; species Nyssa sinensis. Next base: position 13,716,422 of record CM018044.1, read on the forward strand.
TTGGGGATGTACTATGAAGTTGGCAATATTTTATATTTGGAAGCATTTTGCTATTGTGTATTAAGTCCCGTGGAACAGTTAAACATGTATCAATTATGAAGCCTTTAAGTTTTTAGTTTTGCTCTGAATGTATGATTATGTGTACCATTGTGAATAACGGTAGTATCGGACGGATGTGCAAATTTTAAAATGAGAAAAGAAAAGAAAAAGTTTTTTTTTCACGCTTCCGCAACCACATGAAGCACATCTATTCGATACCGTTGCAGATGCGAGCCTTGTCCCGAGACCTACGGGTTTTAGGGCGGCGGTCCCGATCCGAGATCCGCGCGAGGCAGATTTCGGGTCGTGACAGATCCTTCTACATTCTCACTACTAGCCACTACATTACGAGTGTCGTTTATTTGGGTTGAGACCAACCCGTCAGGTATGATGTTTTGCTAATGTAAGAAATGGAGTTAAGTTTAGGAATATTTTGTGAGTGAATTGAATGACTTATGTGTTTAACTGCTATAGGGAGATTATTTGGAATATGTTTACTTGATGACTTGGAGATGGCTGTTCACATGCTTATGTGTTGTTTGCATCCCTTGAGAATTCGGTGAAGTGAAAATATGAACTGTGACATATGTTTAAATTGATTACATGAGATATGCATACATGTGGAATTAGCTGGTGATTTGTATATTGTTGCCTCGAGCATGCTATATTGTTGAAACCATGTTTCATTAAGATTGCATTAGCATATTGGCATATGATGAATCCCTTGAGAACATGGTGTGAGTTGAGCACGTGGTGCTTTGCATTATGAGGGTGCAGATCCTGTGGTAAAAAACCCAAAATTAGCCATTGCATTGGTACTTCGAGCCATCGGGGCGAGCCCCGTAAATGAGACATGGGTGTGGCATTAAGTGCATGGGTGCGTCATGCATACTTTCATTACATCATATTAATGGAACTAGAATGCATTTAGAGATAAATGTACACTTCGCACATGACACGCCTTAGCTTTATTTCTTGCATTAGCATTTCATTATACCAGTAGTTGAGCTGACCCATTCGTGGGACATATATTACAGATGAGGATGCCCCAGCTACTTGAGACTCAATGACACTTTGATAGGATGAAGCACTCGGCGTATTTTTGGCCCATGGGACTTATGTTTTGTGATGTAAGGGCTTAAGCCCGAATGACCTACGAACAATGTGGTTGTGGGATGTAATTTATGTTTCTATATGTATTGATGGGAATGGATGCATGTCTAGTCAATTCCGTTTAGATTGCTCCTTACTTTATTTCCTTTTTGCCTCGTAGAAAAATTGTATATTGTGAAAAGAATGGAAATGACATTGGCATAGTGTAATGAATTAGGAGTCGATGACTCTTAAGTTTAAGTGTAGCTGTATATATGATGGATTGTATAATTAGGTGATGTACCTTTAAATTCTATGAGATTTGTGACCATCGAGTGAGGATGGATTGTGACGTGTTTGTATATATTTATGATGCATTGTAATTATCAAGGGAAAAAAGGCTCGAAAAACAAAGGAGGTTCTGTCAAAATTTTTTGAAAAATTAAAGGACTGTTAAGTGTGTAAAACACCTTGTTTATTATGAAGAACAAGGGGCAAGGCCCTAGGGATTGTACAGGACAGTGAATTGGATTAGTGTTTGGAATGTCTTTGATTGTACTTTATTTACTTTATATTTTATTTACTTTTTGTTCGTTCAGTTGCGCCTTGGGTTCGCGGGAATTCAGGGAGTGACAGAAAGGAAGTACGGAAAAATATAACACGTAAGTATGTAAAGTAACAGAATCCAACCTTATGATTTAATGAAGCTACCAGAAGAGTATATTTAAAAAGTATACACCTAAGATAGAAAATTAGAATTTAATTACGATCTAAGCATAAGTTAAGAGCGTCAATAAGTGGTATTGCAGTGAATATGAAGTTAATGAGACTATTTATGAACTGTTCTTAGGAACTACAAAGGAAAGGGAAAGGCACATTAATAACGCCAACCCAGGAATATAAGGTGAGTAACCCTGCATTTGAAATGGAGATTTAACTCCATGGATTTGAAGAATTTTTAAATTTCAAAATATCATGAAGCATTGAATATCAAATTTAGTATTACATGATTCCTGTTTTAAATATTCCGTTCTTATAAATCCTATTGAGATATGCTCAGTGAATGATTTCTATTACAGTTTTCTAAAAAATATCTTAGCATGTCTAAATATTTTAAGATTGTATGTTTCACGTATTTGAAGTCCTATTAAAGAAGTTATATGTTATACGTTTTAAAATGCAACTAGAGGGAGGCCATGTTTTAAAGCTTTTAAATAGCATTTATTTGTAAATGTTTATTACCTCATGTTGTCATTGGTAATGCAAGATAAGTGTGCATAAGTACTACATGAGACGTTGAGTTTCTTCAAAATTCAACTATGACACGTAAAACGCCAGATAGCAGGATCTAATCGCCCAAGCATGAGATATCTCCATCGTAGCAAAATTGGAGTCCGGTTCGAAATGGATTCTACTAATGAAAGTGATAAAATGATATGTGTGAAAATGGAAGCAGGTTTTTCCCTCATTTTTCTATGCATATCTTGATGTTTTGAAGTTCATATATTCTATTTAAAGAAGTACATGTTTAGCTTGAATACTTTAAATGTTTCAAAGCTATCTATTTAAAGATACATATATTCTGTGTTCAAAGTATACGGGCAATTAGTAGTGATTATTTTATATACTCTCTTGTGCTAAACCACTTTCAATTGAAACCCCATGACAAATGCTGGAATTACTCACAAGCTTAGATTAGCTTACCCGAATTTTTATCTGACCCCCCTTTCAGGGAATAGAAGTGTTCTTGATCCTATTTTGTGATGAAGAAGAACGGAAAAATATGACACGTAAGTATGTAAAGTAATAGAATCAAACCTTATGATTTAATGAAGCTACCAGAAGAGTATATTTAAAAAGTATACGCCTAAGATAGAAAATTAGAATTTAATTACGATCTAAGCATAAGTTAAGAGCATCAATAGGTGGTATTGTAGTGAATATGAAGTTAATGAGACTATTTATGAACTGTTCTTAGGAATTACAAAGGAAAGGGAAAGGCACATCAATAACGTTGATGCTGCACTTTTTGACTTGCAATAAGTGTGGGCTCCGTGACCTGTAGAATACTTAGAAAGATGATCAGAGAACCACCGGATTGGCTCCGGCGGTAGTCGCTCCGATGCTTAAGTAAGTAAATGGAATTGAAAGACTGTATTAAAAGCCAAAGAATGAGCATGAAAATAAAGCGTACCTTTAGGGTTTAATTTATAGACTATGGCCTTCCTAAGTTGATTAGGATTCGGAGCCATGAATGTAGGGATTTGATCTTCGAAGATTGCAGTTACCTTATGGAGTATTGTATAGAGATAATCATAGATGGTAGTTTCCTTGTTGAAGACTATTTCCTTGTTGAAGATTGTCTCCGTGTTGAGGATTGCTTCCTTATTCCCTGCTCGGCATCCGCTAAGGTGGTGACGACGTCTGGAGTGTTGGTCTGGATCCTGTAATTAACTCTGAGATCCTTATCCGGATATATATGTGCTCTAGAGGCATATGCTTGGTCACTTCCGACCTTTTGTGTTGATCTGGATGCTCGAGCGCCTAGCCATTGGCTGAGCGAGAGCTGAGTTAGCCAAGCATGAGTTGGATTCATGATCATACGTGTCAAGTGCTGATTGGCCTGCTCTTTTATGGTATATCAGTTACTCCCCCCCCCCAAGTCCTAGTTTAATACTAACTAGCAACTAGGGCTAAGCCTTTTTCGGAGAGTCATGTGTCCTGCCTGTTCGCCTTCCAAGGCGACTGTTGGGGCGTCATTTATTGCACAGCTAGAAATTAGGTCTTTTCAAGGTCATCATTGTACTGGGCCGATGGTTGGGTTTCTCGAAGTCATCATTGTTCCGAACCGTTATGGCGTTTGGGCTTGGTGGGTCCTTTCTGATACTGCACTTATAAATACAGGGTGAGATTTGAAATGACCTTTTCCCTGTCATTTTCACTGTGCTAGAAGATCTTGTTCCACCATTGTTGGTTTGCGCGACCTTGAAGAACACCGATTTTCTGAGTTAGAACAGGTTCGACCGATCTTTCTTCTTCTTTTTCTTCTTTCTCTTTAAGTCCGGGAGTAATGTCTGCTCCTCTTGAATCCTCAAACGTGTGTGAGGGGGTAGGAAATCCCTCTGAGATGGCTGTGCCGCCTCCTGTAGAGAATGTAGGTGACCTTGCCCTCGAAGTTGCTGGGGAGAAGCCCATTGAACCTCCCCCTAGTCCTGAAATTAGGATAGTTGATGCCTTCTTAGAGCCCCGAGATAGGGCTGGGGAGACCTCTGGTAGGTCTTCCCATAGAGAAGAGGGTGAGAGTGCTGTTACTCAGAGCCTACTGAACGAGTGGAGGGTGAAGTATAATTTTCCCCCAAACGTGACCTGCAGAGTACCAGGCCCAATGGATCGTCCTCATGATGTTGAAGCCGGGGAGATATGTGTTTATCTTGCCTAGTTTGAAATGGGTTTGAGACTTCCGTTGCCGGATTTAGTTAGGCAATTCTTCTGTTGGTATAAGCTCTGCCTTGCCGACCTGAATCTCAATAGTTGGCGGCAACTTCTAGGGTTTGTAGTGTTAGGACATAAAAATGAGGTAGATGTGTTCATGGATCTGATCCGCAGTAATATGGATCTGAAGCTCAAGAAGGCGGAGGGCCTTTTTTATATGTCCTTTGAGAAGGGGTTCCGACCCTTGTCCTCCGTTCCCACTTCTAATAAAACGTGGAAGAAGTGGTACTTCTTTGTTGGAGGAGGATAGGAGCATGAAGAGTTCCAAGATGGTGATGTCTCGCTATTCCCTCGTATCACGGGTCATAAGGGTGAGGCTTATTTCCTTAGGTTTGTTTTAGCTTCGTTGTGCCTTCCGAACTGATAATTTGATACGCCATTTTCTTATTTATGTGCAGTCAAGAGAACTTGAAGGAGGTCTGAGTTTACTAACGCGCTACGAAATCAGTACCGTGTGCTGCTTTCGACTCCCAACCGGGCTCACACTGCTATTATTACTTCGGAGAACTTGATGGCTGCTCGTAGTACTGAGCTCAAGAAAAGGCTGACGTCGAAATAGACGGAGGCGGAAGCCCAAGCGGTGGGGGAGACTTCCTCCCGAGTTGAGCCTGAGCCTCCTCTGGAAGTGAAAAGGAGGAAGTTGGTTTCTGGCTCTCCCGAGCCAGCTCCTGCCGAGGCCGAGAAGGAGGCCGAACCTGCCGTTCCTGTCTCGGCTGTTCCTCCTGCCCCTTCCATTCCGAGCAGAAGGGCTCGGAAAGGGAAGGCGCCTGCTATACCGTCCGAGCCGTCTGATGAGCCGGACTACCAAATTGCCAAGAAGGCTTTTGACCAGATATGGGCCTAAGGCCCTTATCGGTACAGGGGGGATAACCCCTCAAAGTTGATGAATGAGATGATGAATCTCCAGATGAAGGTAACCTTTGAAGCTTTTCTTGTCCTTTCTATTTGTTTGTTCGTTCAATTTAACTTGTCTGTCTTGCGTTGTGCAGAGCATGCACAGTTTAGCTGCTTTGATGGTGACTCCCATGAGCCTCGAGGAGGCTGATAAGCTGAAGGATGAACTGGACGAAGTGAGGTTGGAGCTTGGGACAGCTTAATCCAAGGTTCAGACTGCCGAGGAGGGTCTGAAGGAAGCTAGCACCAATCTTGCCGTAGAAGAGTCTGAAAGGGACATCTATGCTCGACAAGTTACAGGACTTCGACGGAGTTGGTCGAGCTCCGAAGTACCTCTGATTAGAAGGTTCAAGAGGCAGTTGATTATGCCAAGACTAAGACTGAGACGGAATTGAGAGAGGAAGTTGACCAGATGGGTGATGACCTGATCCGGTTTGGTTTTGAAAGCTTCCGAACTAGATTCCTGGCTAAGTTCCCAAATTTTGACGTGTCGTCAATTGTTGCTCCTGAACCTACCTCGTCTGGTGCTGATCCGTACAAGACGGCTGGCGCTACTGCCCTTCCTTTGGTGGAGGACCCTGGCCTTTCGGACAAGGCTTGAGGCTTTATCAGCTTTTTTGTTTTTTCCAATCCTTTTGATGTAATGGAATGCCTTCTTGATCAGTAAAATTGACTTTTTCTTCAAATTCTTCTTGTGTTATTGCCTTCTGTGAAATTTGTTGTGAGTATGGCTGTTCTGAGCCCATTGCATGTCGGATCAACTGTCCGTTAGTTGATAGCTGCCTTTTGAGCTTTAGTACTTGTAATTGAATAGTGAATGTAGATTAACTTCAACTGTCTCGTCATAATAAGATAAGAAAGCAAACATAATCAGATAAATAGAACCCAATATTGACTTTGTATCACACAGAGAGGGAGTAAATTCTGCAGAGTTCTGAAGTAGACTGCTCCGAGCCAAAGATTTGTGAAAATAACTAGGCAGCTTGTGCCCATCATTACGATGACCGGATAGGAGGCTCCGAGCCCTTAAGATCAGGATATATCAGAACTGTTGGCCTTTGTCGTATGAATGGCCTATCATAAAATAGATAAGACTGGAGGGTCTGTATACCGGATAGGAGGCTTGTACATTTAGACTTTGCCCCCCCTTCTTTACTAATTCAGAAGCTTCAGTGCTGGACTGTGGTTTTTTGTTCAAAGAGCTTTGTACCCTGTCTCTTGGTATATCAAAGAGGTAGATTTAATGTACCGTTTATTTATTCAATTGTCGTTTGGGATTTCGAGGCCAATCTCTTTTTAACCGTTGCGACGGTTCAGTTGGGTGGCTTTTGGACTTCAAGGGTCTATGTATATGGAAACGAGGGCATACGGTTGCGCCCAACCTTCTTGTTCCCAAATTGTTCCCTCGTAAGAGAGACTCTAGATGCTGCCAAAAATTTGTCATTCGCCCGGAGATGATAGATGATTCTTCGTCTGAGTTAGGAATGATTAAACTGTGGCCGAGAGTTAACCTTCCCCTTGATTCAGTCTCTAAGGAAGGATTAGAGGAGGCACAAGTCCTCTTGTCCATCTTGTCATCTGGTCGAAATTCTTCCGATTGGTGGTGGACCCTCTTTGATTCAACCGATGCTTGGAGCATTGGTGGTGAAGACGAAGGTGGGACGCCTCCTCTTCTTCGTGTCTTGGCAGAGACCCTTGCTCAAATCGGCTGAGGTGTGACAACTGCTTCGAGGAAGATGAATGGAGGCCCCCTGAGACCCAAAGCCCTCATCATCCGTTGGTCGTGAGATCAATGATAGTGACGATGAAATGGCCTGGGTGCTTCTTGATGCAGATTGGGGTTCAGGGTTCCTTCCCTTCAAATGGAGCCGGCGGCGGCGGTAATGGAAGTTTGGATCCTGTGCCCCTTTATCATCCGAGGCAGAAAGCCATGATGTTGCAGATCGTAGTGATGTAGTAGCTTCTGTAGTAGCCTATGTAATGATGTCTTTATTGTAGCCTCTGTTTTATTTCCAGTCTTTTTGTACTGATGTAAACTTTTATGAATCATCAATAAAATTGATCTCTTTTTCCTCAATTCTGATGTTTTTTTTCGTTTGAATGTGCTTTCCTGAGTTAGAACACCCTTTTGTGCATTTCTGATAAATAACTCTTCTGTATGTCTCAAGAATAGATCAAAGAAACTTTGTACAAAACTTGAAGTCTTGAAACAATATTCTTTAAATCTGTTCGGCACTTGTACTGTTTGTTACTTGTTGGTAGATAAGCCAAATAAGCTAAGTGTCAGCTTTGAGGAGTTCAGATCTGGGAGACTTGTGTGAATTTTGGTCGAAGATGCTTAGAACTTCTGCCTTTGGATGGACTGGATCATAGAGTCTGCTTATTGAAGATGGACCAGGCTCGGAAGGCCTGTGCATTAGGGTGGACCAGGCTCTGGAGGCCTGTGCATTAGAAGATGGACCAAGTACTAAGACTTGTACATTATGGACCAGGCTCTGGAGGCCTGTGCATTATAGATGGACCAAGTACTGAGACTTGTACATTATGGACCAGGCTCTGGAGGCCTGTGCATTATAGATGGACCAAGTACTGAGACTTGTACATTATGGACCAGGCTCTAGAGGCCTGTGCATTATAGATACGAACAGTCTATGTAGTCAATTAAAAAGAAAGAAACATCTCTATTGATAGTACTTTCGTAAATGTTTCACATTCCATGGCCTCGGAATAGGCTTCCCAGTCATGTCTTCTAGCCAATAGGTAGTAGGCCTAACAACCTTCGTTACTTTGTAGGGGCCTTCCCAGTTTGGTGACAATTTTCCCATAGTGGGATCCTTGGTGTTTTGAAAGACTCTTCTTAAGACAAGGTCTCCGACTTGAAAGCTGACCGTCTTGAGTCCTACCTTGGATTTGTCGACCATTCTCTGTTGATAGGCTTCCATCTTGATGCTGGCTTGATCCCTTTTTTCTTCAAGCAAATCTAAGTTTTCCATCAGCTGCTGGTCATTGGAGTCTTGCTCAAAGGCTTCAGTCCTCAGGGTTGGCATAGCGATTTCAACTGGAATTACTGCTTTTGTACCATAGGCCAATGAGAAGGGAGTTTCAGAGGTGGGCATTCTTCTGGTTGTTCTGTAGGACCAAAGAACTCCAGGGAGTTCTTCTGCCCATTTTCCTTTGGCCTTTTCCAACCTTTCTTTAACCCGTCAAGGATCGTTCAGTTGGTGACCTCTGCTTGCCCATTCGCTTGTGGATGGCCTGGGGAGGTAAAGTGTTTCCTAATGTTGAGGTTTTCACAGAACTTCTTGAAGCCTTTACCCGTGAACTATGTCCCATTGTCAGAAATAATCACACGTGGTATGCCGAACCTGCAAACAATATTTTTCCAAGTGAAGCTCTCAACTTCCTTTTCTGTGATATATGTTAGAGCTTCAGCTTCGGCCCACTTAGAGAAGTAGTCAACGGCTACCAGGAGGTACTTCCTGTTCGGTGGTGCCTTTGGTAACGGACCCACGATGTCCATCCCCTACTGAGCAAAGGGCCAAGGACTTGGAATTGGGATGAGCTCGTGATGAGGTTGATGTTGATATGGGGCAAACCTTTGGCATTTGTCGCACTTCTGGACATACTCCTTAGCCTGCCTTAGCATGCTAGGCCAGAATAACCCTGAGACAGAGCTCGGTGAGCTATAGTTCTGCCCCCATTATGATTCCCACAAATTCCTTCGTGTATTTCAGCCAAGACATATCTTGATTCTTCTAGAGTTAAGCATTTTAACAGAGGTTGAGAATACGACCTTCTGTACAGCTTGTTGTTCAGGATCAGGTATCGAGCCGCTCTGATTCAGATTCTCTTGGCTTTGTTTTTGTCTTCTGGGAGGAGCCCGGATTGCAGGTACTAGAGGATTGGAGTCATCCAGTTCTGGGGCTATTCAGCAATTTGAGCAACTTGGGCTTCCTCTATGCTAGGTCCTTGCTGATAGGAGATTTTTACTGTGGAGTTTGCTTCAGACTTTAGGCGGGATGCCATGTTAGCCAAAGCATCTGCTCTACAGTTTTGGCTTCTTTCAATTTTCTGGATAGTGAACGTCTGGAAGGAATGCTTCAAGTGGTTCACCAGTTCGGAGTACCGGAGCATCCTATCATCTTTAATGGCGAATTCTCCCAAGACTTAGCTTACCACCAGTTGGGAGTCTGAGAAGACATTGAGGTTCTGAGCCTCACACTCCAAGGCAAGCTTCATACCTAAGATTAGAGCTTCATATTCTGCTTCATTGTTGGAAGCTTTGAATCCCAGGCTGACTGCTTTTTCTGTCGTGAGCCCATCAGGGGACTGTAGTACCTAGGCCTACTCCCGAGCCTTGATCGGTTGACGATCCATCGATGTATAGCATCCAGGTTCTAGAGGTTTCGATGAGTTGTGCCTTGTCTTGAAGTGCCGGGGTGAATTCGGCAACAAAATCAGCTAAGGCCTGCCCTTTGATGGAGTTTTGGGGTACATATGATATGTCGAATTCCCTTAGCTCCACAGACCATTTTACTAATCTTCCCGAGACCTTAGGTTTCCTCAGTATTGACTTCAGAGGATAGGCAGTTGGGATTTCAATTGGATGGGCTTGGAAATAAGGTCGGAGTTTTTGAGCTGATATGACCAAGGCATAGGCTAGCTTCTCCACCTCTAGATATCTTTTTTCCGTGTCAAGTAGTGCCCTACTGACGTAGAATATGGGCCTCTGCACTCCTCTGTCCTGTCTGACTAATGCGGAGCTGACCGCGTTTTTAGAAACTGTAAGGTACAAGAGTAGCTTTTCTCCCTGTACTGGTTTTGACAAGAGCTCTGGAGAGGCTAGATACTCCTTTAGTTCTTGAAAGGATTTCTCGCATTCTTCCGTCCACTGCAAAGATTTGTTGCCCTTCAGAGCTTTGAAGAAAGGTAGGCAGCGATTAGTGAATTTGGAGATAAATCTGTTCAGTGCCGCAATTCTGCCGTTCAGTGCCTGAATATCTTTTTTGGTTTTTGGTGACTTTAGTCCAATCAGAGCTTGGATCTGAGTAGCGTCTGCTTCGATACCCCTCTGAGAGACAATGTATCCCAAGAATTTTCCCTTCGTAACCCCAAAGGTACATTTCGAGGGGTTGAGCTTCATCCTGTGCTGTTTGAGGATATCGAAGGTTTGGGCTAAATGCTGGAGGTGACTACCTTTCTACAGACTCTTAACCAGCATGTCGTCGATGTGTACCTCTATGGTACTGCCGAGCAGTGGGCTGAACATCTTGTTCACCAACCGCTGATAAGTGGCTCCAGCGTTCTTTAAATTGAAAGGCATTACTCTGTAGCAGTAGATCCCTCGTTCGGTTATGAAGGCTGTCTTCTCTTGGTCTGGAGGGTACATCTGGATCTGGTTGTACCCTAGAGTAGGCATCCATGAAGCTCATGAGCTCATGTCCCGCAGTGGCGTCAACTAGTTGGTCTATCCTTGGCAGTGGAAAGCTGTCCTTGGGGCATGCCTTATTGAGGTCTGTATAATCAACGCAGACTCTCCACTTGCCATTTTTCTTCTTGACCAGTACGGTGTTGGCTAGCCACTCGGGACTAGAACACTTCTCGTATCATCCTGGCTTCAAGCAGCCTCTGGACTTCTTCATTTATAATCCTGATGCCGTTCAGGAGCAATCGGTCTTCTCTTCTGTCTGACTGGTGGATGATCTGGATCTACCATCAACTTGTGAGTTATGAGGCTAGGGTCTATACCCTCCATGTCTTTGGTTTCCCAAGCAAATATAGAGAGGTTGTCTTTCAGAAACCTGACTATATTTTCCTGCTTGGTGTGTATTAGATCTGGGCCGATGTACAAATAACGCCCTTCTGCTTCTGAACTAACCAACACTTTGATGGGCTCGCCAACAGGTTTGGCTCGGCTGTCTCGTCCCCTTGGGCTCAGGGGTTCTTCAATGCTGGATGGGCAACCTTCCACCTCGGGAGTGCGGGTGAGAACTGGATCTGCCCAGTCCTGAGTGTACTGTAATTGCTATTTGGGGGCCTTCTTCTTGAGGGCAATGGCATGACACTCTCGGGAGGTTGGCTGACACCCTCTGACAGAGTGAACGTTCTGGTTGTGGACATACTTCAAACACTGATGGAGGGTCGAGGTGACCGCCCCTATCTGGTGCAACCAAGGTCTCCCGATTTTGACGTTGTAGGGAGATTTCATATTCAACACCATGTACTCCGAGATGGTGGTCTTCTGCCCTTCACCCTCTCCTACAGTAGTAGAAAGGTCGATTCTCCCTAATGGGGTGCTGAGATTGCCATCAAAAGCTGCCATCACGGCAGTAGTAGGGCTTGATGTTGTCGTGGTCCATTCCCATCTGTTTAAGTGGCTCATGGAACAATATGTTGACGGAGCTGCCAGTATCGACCAGGACTCTCCTGATCTCGAAGTTGGCAATTTTGAGAGTGATGACGAGAGCATCAATGTGAGGGCAGTGTACCCGCGCTAGATCTTGTTCAGTGAATTGGATTTTCGGTGCTGGCTTGAGCCTCTTTTCCACGTTGGAGATCTGTAATACGTTCGGGGCAAAAGCCTCCCGAGCATATCTCTTTCTTGCCCTGTTGGACATTCCTATGATAGGGGAGTCAGCATGGAGGACGTAGATGACATGGTTGTTCTGCCTCTGAGGCTCGTTTCGTCCTTCCCTCTGCTCCTGCCTCTGCTCGGGCCTCTGGTCTGGCCGTTGTTGAGGCTTGTCTTCTTGGGGGTTCTGCCTTCCGTCTTGCTTGACGAACTCCCGAAGACGCCCCTTCTTTATGAGCTGCTCTATCTCATACCGGAGGGTCTTGCATGAGTTAGTCGTATGTCCATGATCTTTATGGAAATTACAATACTTACTTTGGTCCCGAAGACTGGGATCTCCTTTGATTGGTTCCGGCCACCTCAGGTTCTCCCGATCCTGAATCTGTCGAAGAACTTGGTTCAGTGTAGTTGTGATATCCCGACCCGGGATATGACACGTTTACCGAGGTAATTGACTGAATAGCATAACCTGAGCGATTTTAAGCTCTATGTTAGGATATTTCATGGAAATGAATAAATGAAAACTATAAATGATGAAGTGTATAACCAGTGCCGGGCAACGCCCGAGCACCTCGGGATATCGCATCGTAATGCGTGCACGCACGTATTTCCATGCACGACCATATTTCACCTACACGTAGTACGCCAAAAATCAATGTATGCATGCACTGTCATAAATGGATATACATGCACGTATATGGATATACTCTCACGTATACGATACGTATTATATGTGTATAATACATATGGTATAATGTATGTTATGTATATATATGTATATGTATACATAATACATGTATAAATATAAAAGGAAATATCAAGAAAAGACAAGAGAAAAAGGAGAAACTGCCCTTGGGCAGTATACAGGTGTAATGGATGTGAGGGTGTGTGTGTGTGTCGGTTGGGTAAAGTGTGTGTGTGTTATATATGTATATAATATGATATATGTATATATGAGTGCCCAATAAGTCTCCCCAAGCCATTAATGCAAAGTTTGCATTTGGCAGAGGGAACACAGACCCTAGGTCAAGGAAAGAGGCCATAGAAGGGGGAGTAACCGAGAGAGAGAGAGAGAGAGAGAGAGAGAGAGAGAGAGAGAAAAGAGAGAGAGGCGGTGGAAACCATTTCTCTATATATGAACCTACGGGTGTGGGTTTAAAGGCAAAAAGAAGACCAAGATTGAGAGAACACTTTAGCAAAGAACTCAGGAGCATAAACAGGAAGGTTTGGAGGGTCATAATGGGCTAAATCCGAACACCCAGGTAAGCAAGTTTAGTTCTGTTTTTACGATTTAAAGCATGAAGCTTATATATAATTATAGGGTCTAAACAAGCATGAAAAATGAAATTTATTGCAAAAAGAATGAAGTTAAATGGTTAAGAAACCATAGAGAAAATCTAAGTTACAGGTCATAGAGAATAATCGGCCGTGGGTCACTTTATGCATTAAACCTTGTTTAAATCGACCCTAGCATGACCCTATGATATGCAGAAAACTGTTAGAAGCAATTAGGGGTCAAAACAGTGCTTAAAACGCCATGAAAATGGAAACTGTCACTTGGCCGGAGAATCGGCCGGAGACATTTAAACTCTATTTCGTGAAGAACTGATAGTTCAAATTGAAAACAAAGGTTGGAAACATAATCTACATGAAAAATGGAAGAGAACGGCATTCAAAAAAGGGGGAAAATCCATCGAAAACCGGTGACCGTCGCCGAAGAAGGTCACTGTGCACTGCCGGAACCCTACTGGAGACGTAGGGAAGATGACCGAAAAGTCGTGGGTCTATCGGGTTAAAAGGAAACGGGTCCGGGTTCGGATCGGGTCGGGACCCGACCGGGTATGAGATGGGGCATGAAACTGTGTCGTTTAAATTGGGATTTTAATTGGGTTTTGGGCTGTTTGGTTGCAGGGACAATAAATAGAAATGGGGTTTGGGGGTTATCCAAACCATGGATAAGGTGGTTAGGGTGGATATGTTAATCCGGTTCTCTAAATTTAACTGAACCGTTTGGTTCAGTGAGGAACCGAACCGGTTAGGGTTTCTAAATGATGAACCCACTGGTTCAGACCGAGATTTAGGGAAATTCCATTTTGACCCCAAATATTTTAGGAAATTGTACTATGGCCCAAACAGAAAATTAATTAAATATTAATTTTTACAATAATGCCCCTATTTCAAATATGGGTCAAACGAAGTCCAAACGATGCAAATGAATAGTCAAAACCTATTATCTCGGACGTTCTGAGTCCAATGGTGGGGTCTGTTTTACGAGATGAAACCCCGAAGGATAAAATACCGTAAAAGTGCAAAATGACCATTTTGCCCTTTTTAGTACAAAAGTCCAAATGGAATTCCGCGAAAGCCTAAACCGACTTTCTTCGGCATTCCGGACTCAATGGTAAAGTCTAAATTAGTATTTGAAATACTTATGATAGAAAGGCATAAAATTTGATGAATAGCATTTATTCTGAAACGTAATTACTGATATATAGGGAACTCGAAAGGCAAGGGTACACTCATGGATTTCCTGATCTAGAATCACGATAGAAGTAAGTAAATTCCCTTTCTCTTCCATATGGTGTTTCCAAGCCAAGTTTATTTTCCTTACTGCCAAACTTGTACTCTTGAAAGTACCTCACGTTATTGTTATCCACAATGCGATATTGTTCTATCTTGTGGACATTGATTGACCGCTATGTCGTTGTTATCATGTGAACCATGCCTTGGAAGGCTTACTGCTATGTCTTTATTGTTTGCTATGTCTTTATTGTGAACCATGCCTTGAAAGGCTTACTGTAATGTCTTTACTGAATATATGATATTCCATCTTATACCTCTATGGAATTATGAATAATCTTGATATGTTATGAATACGGGATTTGTGCTCAGTCACAACATCCATCTGATGCTTTCTGTATTAACTGGAGACCTAAGGGTCAAGTACATAAATGGACAGGTGGCAGGAATGAATTCCTCGAAGGCTTTCCACCGGCAATTGACTGGCATAAACATTGGCATTTTCATTGCATTTCCATTGGCATTTCATTTACATTTACATTGGCATTTTACCTGAGAACAGAGTAAATGCATCTCTTAAGAATTGATACAATTACGTTATTGAATAACACTATTCCTTATGACTTATCTTAACTGAAAAGACACTCTTCATTGAATTGATTATGATCGGTTTATTGTGGCAGTACATCCTTGTTATGTTATCTTTGAAAGATTCAAGTTGATGTTATTTCATTTACTCCTGATTGTACATTGTGACTTATCACTCATTGGCCTTCATGGAAATTGTTCTCATTGGTTATTACAGTATCTCCTTCCTTATGATTGGCTATCATAATCTTATTCATGGATTTGTATCTTATCGATACCAGTGTCGGAGATCTGTTTTTACTTGTTGAGCTCTCGTAGCTCATTCCCCCTATTTACCCCCATTTCAGGTGATGACGCTGCAAGACCCCAGTAGGAGTCTGAGAGCGTAGGAGGACATTTTTGAGGAACTGTATCAGTCTATGTCTTAGTTCTCCCATGTATTCACCACCCTCGGGTGCTGGTTACGTTTGGTTCTTATTTTGTTTATGTAGAACCATATTATGTATTGTAAAGACTTCCGCTGATGTACTATTACTGATAAGACTTCCGCTGTTATTGTTTGAGGATTTTAGTACTTTGCATATTAGTACTATGAAACAGGAATGGAAAAAGTAGGGACGGCCTTCGGGTCGGCCCCGCGACACGAGATCCGCATAGGGTGGGTTTCGGGTCGTGACAGTAGTGTTCAAAGAAGTGAAGTTGGTGAACTCCCTTGGTCCAGAATTGTACACAACTCTGGGTGCTGTTCTTTTCTCTGGGCTCCTGGCCCTCTTCTTGCTGGAGTCTTTTCTGTGGTCCTCCTTCTTGTGATCCTCCCTCTTCGGATTATCCCTCTAGGTCTGGTCTTTGCCCTTCTGAGATGTGCGGTTGGCTTCTTCTAAGTTGATGTATTTCCTGGCCCGATCCATTAGTGCCGCCATGTCGGCTGGAGGGCTCTTTGTCAAGGAGTCTCTGAAGCCACCGTGGGCAAGCCCGGCAGTTAAGGCAGCTACAAGGAATTTTGGGCTGCAGTCAGTGATCTCTGTGAGTTCGGCATTGAAGTGCACAATGTAGGCTCTGAGGGACTCCTCCTTAGTCTGCTTGACATTTAACAGGAACTCTGGTCACCTTCTGAGCCTTCTGCTGGTCATAAACCTGTCCAAGAATTGTCTACCGAGCTCATAGAAGCTGGTAATTGAGTTCGGAGGGAGGTTGTGGAACCACTTCAGAGCAGTTCCCTTCAAGCTGGTGATGAAAGTTCGGCACATAAAAGCATCAGAGGCCCCGTGGAGGGCCATAGTATGCTGGTAGTGCGAGAGATGATCTCCTGGGTCTCCAGATCCGTCGTACAGAGTGAACTTTGGCACCATGAACTTTCTGGGCCTTTCTTCTGACATGATGGCGTGAGTGAATGGGGTGGCCAGTCTTCCGAGCAGCCTGGCCAACTCGTCTTGCTCTGGAGGGTTCTGAGGTCCTCTCAAGGCAATTGTTCGGTCCTATAGACTCGGCAATTTCCTCTACCCTCCGCGGATCTCTGAGTCTAACATCTTGCGAATCCCTACCTGACAGCCTCGACTTCAGGGTAGTAGGGTTGAGTACGTCCCTCGGACGGAGGAGGGTTCCGAACTGGCGAGATTGGTGCTGCATGGGGATGAGGCTCCGGTGGTGCTGGATGTGCTCCCGAAGCCCTTGGAGTTGCGGCTCGAGTATTGTTCCGGTAATGGACGTTAGGAACGAAGGTTGATGTTCCCCAGCCTGGAGCTGCTGACGGCTGTGGATCTTTGCCAACGCGGGCAACACCTTGGGGGTGCCCGGGCTGGTTATTTGGAGCCTGCTCATGAGGTTCTTCATTCTCCGTGGTAACAAGAGGTTGAGTTCCCGCAGCAATGTTGACCGGTGGGTTAGGAGGGTTCGTCCCTTGATTCTGTGTGAGCATTGCCAGCGTTCTAGTGATGGCGAGCAACTGTTCCTGCACCAGTTCATTGTGTCGTTTGATCGATTGGATCTCTTGTCGCATGGGATTAACCGTTGGCCCCCTTGCTCGTGGAGCAGACGGCTGACGTTGAGAGCTTTGCAGAATCTGAGTATTCTGTCACGGTCGGAGATTTGGGGCCATAGTTTTCCGGTGAGAGAAAAAGATGAGTTTGTGAATAGAGCACTTGGAGATTAGTCGTTCCCACAGACGGTGCCAAACTAATGCTGCACTTTTTGACTCGCAATAAGTGTGGGCTCCGTGACCTGTAGAATACTCAGAAAGATGATCAGTGGACCACCGGATTGGCTCCGGCGGTAGCCGCTCCGATGCTTAAGTAAGTAAATGGAATTGAAAGACTGTATTGAAAGCCAAAGAATGAGCATGAAAATAAAGCGTACCTTTAGGGTTTAATTTATAGACCGTGGCCTTCCTACATTGATTAGGATTCGGAGCCATGAATGTAGGGATTTGATCTTCGGAGATTGTAGTTACCTTGTGGAGTATTGCATAGAGATAATCATAGATGGTAGTTTCCTTGTTGAAGACTGTCTCTGTGTTGAGGATTGCTTCCTTATTCCCTGCTCGGCATCCGCTAAAGCGGTGACGAGGTCTGGAGTGTTGGTCTGGATCCTGTAATTAACTCTGAGATCCTTATCCGGATATATATGTGCTCTGAAGGCATATGCTTGGTCACTTTCGACCTTTTGTGCTAATCTGGATGCTCGAGCTCTTAGCCATTGGCTAAGCGAGAGCTGAGTTAGCCGAGCATGAGTTGGATTCATGATCATACGTGTCAAGTGCTGATTGGCCTGCTCTTTTATGGTATATCAAACGTCAGCCCAGAAGTATAAGGTGAGTAACCCTGTATTTGAAATGAAGATTTAACTCCATGGATTTGAAGAAGTTTTAAATTTCAAAATATCATAAAGCATTGAATATCAAATTTAGTATTACATGATTCCTGTTTTAAATATTCCGTTCTTATAAATTCTATTGAGAAATGCTCAGTGAATGATTTCTATTACAGTCTTCTAAAAAATATCTTAGCATGTCTAAATATTCTGAGATTGTATGTTCCACATATTTGAAGTCCTATTAAAGAAGTTATATGATATATGTTTTAAAATGCAACTACAGGGAGGCCATGTTTTAATGCTTTTAAATAGCATTTATTTGTAAATGTTTTATAATCTCATGTTACCACTAGTAATGCAAGATAAGTGTGCATAAGCACTACATGTGACAGTTGAGTTTCTTCAAAATTCAACTATGACACGTAAAATGCCAGGTAGTAGGATCTAATCCCCCAAGCATGAGATATCTCTATTGTAGCAAAACTGGAGTCCGGATCGAAACAGATTCTACTAATGAAAGTGATAAGATAATATGTGTGAAAATGGAAACAGGTTTTACCCTCATTTTTCTATGCATATCTAGATGTTTTGAAGTTCATATATTCTATTTGAAGAAGTACATGTTTAGCTTGAATACTTTAAATGTTTTAAAGCTATCTGTTTAAAGAATGCATATATTCTGTGTTCAAAGTATACGAGTAATTGGTAGTGATTATTTTATAGACTCTCTTGTGCTAAACCACTGCCAATTGAAACCCCATGACAAATGCTGGAATTACTTACAAGCTTAGATTAACTTACCCGGATTGTTATCCGACCCTTCTTTCAGGTAACAGAAGTGCTCCTGACCCTATTTTGTGATTAAGATGTGAAAGCTTTGCCCATTTTAAGGAAGGGCATAGGAAGTTCCTTATAGGATAGCATGGAGATAGTAGGACCATATCTTGGTCACGTTTGTGTTGGTAGTTTATGGATTATAGTTATCACTGGTGTTATAATAAATGTTAGAATGTTATGTAATTAAGTCCCGAGGGACAAATGGATATGTATTATGTATAAAACTTTAGAATTTTTATTATGCTCTGGATGTATAATCATGTGTACCGCTATGAAGAGTGGCAGTACCTGACGGATGTGCGATAGATTTAAATAAGAAAAGAAAAGATAAAGTTTTTCACGCTTCCGCAAACACAGGCTGCACTGCCCCGTCCGATACTATTGCTTATGTGAGCCTTGCCCTAAAGCCTTGACCGAAGGGTAGCGGTTAGGATACGAGATCCACACAGGGTGGGTTTCGGGTCGTGACAGAGTGGTATCAGAGCTCTAGGTTGACTTAAACAAGCTTAGTGGCACTAGAAAAATTAGAAACAGAACTATGAGTTAGGTATGTTCTAGGCTACCTAAAGTATTAGAAGTACGTGATTTGATGGGAAGGCGGGGTATGGGACCCGCATTACATGAAGTATATGATCTGATGTGAAGGCAGGTATGGGACGCGCATTACATGAAGTAAATATGTGAAGTATATGATCTGATGTGAAGGTGGGGTATGGGACCTGCATTACATGAAGTAGATATATGAAGTATATGACATGATGTGAAGGTAGGGTATGGGACCTGCATTAGAGTAAAGTAAGTAATTAGAAGTATGTGTTCGATACGAAGGCGGGGTATGGGACCTATGGTAGAGAAAGGGAAATAGAATCTGAAGATTAGAAGTAAACGTAGATTATGAAAGTGGATAACTGTAATTGTAAAAGGATAAGAGAGAACGGGAGGATTTTGACAGTCACTAGTGTGCTATTAGGACCTCTGTTACCGGTAAGGAACGGCCGCCTTATCATGTAACTAAGGGAACTGAGAAACATGCAGTGCTACCTTGTCCAACTATATGGAGGAAATCCTTAAACCGTTAAAAGACATGAACCCGGAATGTGACTTGAGGTATTAGAAATTTTATGTTAGTGATTTGGAAGCAAGGAGTGATACGAGCAAATACTGTTAGGATAGATGAGTTGTTGAGTTTTGAGGACAAAACTCTAATAAGGAGGGGAGAATGTAAAACTCTAACCCGAGTTAGCCAGTACCCGACTCGAGTTGGACCGGGCCATGACATGTAATCTTAAACCACACATTAATTTATTAAATAAAATTTGATGTATAGTTCAATAATAAGCAATTTCGAATATACGAGGATTTGTCGTATCGAAATATTCAATATGGGTGTATTTAAATATAAAGAATAAAAAATATAAAAAATTGGAGAGCATGTGGTAATAAAAATAATGTGATAATAAAATAAAAATAATATAAAATAATAACATGATAATAAAATAATAAAATAAGAAAAATGAAATAATAAAATGAAATAATGAAGGGAAATGAAACAATAAAATAAGAGAAAATGTGATCAAATAAGAAGAAAGGAAATAAAAGAGAAAACAAGTAGAAGCTGGAAGAAGATTACAAAAGAATGGAGAAAAATGGGAGGTTAGTTGTGTGTGTGTGTGTGTATATATATATATAATATTATATGAATATAATATATATAAAAAAATAAAATAAAATATATTGAACAAATGATGGAAAGGAAAGTTGATCAGAAGCATAAATATATATTTCTGTGTATGCAACATATGATGTAGTGTGGTGTATGTTGTAGAGGACAACAAGTGGAGGGAGCAGCCAACAGGTGGCAGCCACCGACCATAAGGTCGGTCAGATAATTTGAGAGAATGGCGTAGAAGATGATAGAAGCTAGGAGAAGAAATGAAAAGCTAGGAGAGAGAAAGAGTGGAGGGTGCAGCCATGTGCACATGTGTGTGTGTGGTGTCTTCCACGTATAAACAAAACGAAACATGAAAATGAAACAAACCAACGCAGAAAGTGAGGACCAATAGAAACGTGAGAAAGAAACCAATAGAAGTAGAAAGTTTGAGGCACAGAGGAGGAAGAAGGAGAAACCTAGGAAAAAGTCTGAACTCAGAGAAGGAAAAGCAACTAAAAACAGGTATTAATTGACGTTTAGTTTCTTTAATTTCTCCTCTTAAAATTATCATGGATGCATGTTAGAACTAGGTAAGCTAAAACATCAAAGAAAACCAAGAATTACACATGGCCAACCATGGTGGACTTTCACCCGTTCAACTAACGTGGATTTGGAAACTAGAAACACATAGGGAATTCTCTAAGGAGTCTAACCCAATTTTAATCATGAAGAATGGTCACAAAATGGCCATTTCATGGCCAAATTATAGCTTGCCGGTGCAACACCGAAAAACTGAAAATGGGTGTCAGGAATTGGACAGTTTGAGGTCCAAACTAATCCTAAAAAGATTGCTTAATATTTTAGGAGTAAAATGGTGCAAAGATCTACAAAAAAGGGCATGAAAATCATAAGGAAAATGGAGGAAAAATGGTTGCAGTCTCCGGCATCGGCGCTAGAGACAACATCGCAATAGTAATTGGAAAAACAAAGAAGGAAACAGATTTGTTTTTAAGTGGTGGGCCGGTTCGGACCTTGGATCGGGTCAACCCGATTTAACCCAATATACAGTCTCACCAAAAACGTTGCTGTTTTTGTTTGAAAAAGAAAAGAAAAAAATAGAAGGCACCTTTGGCCAGTGGGATTCGACCCACTGACCTGAGAGCAAGGATGAACTTAAGGACAACAGTATAACCACTATGCCTGCTACGCTTTGGTGTTAGTATTTCAGCAGACAATGTATATGTTATAAGGATATTAAATTTATTTAATTAAACAACCATATAGGAAATAGCCGACGCTCAAACTGAACAGATGAATAGCATATTTTAACTATATCGGATATTCTGAGACCAATGGTGGGGTCCGTTTTGTGAGATGGGGCCCCGAAAAATAAAGACACGTAAAGGGGTAAAATTACCATTTTGCCCCAAGTACCCCAAAGCCAAATCAAAATTCGAGAGGGTCTAAATTGACTTTCTTCGACGTTCCGAACTCAATGGTAAGGTCCATATTATGAAAGGAAGTATGAAAAAATATGACACGTAAATATGTAAAGTAATAGAATCAAACCTTATGATTTAATGTAGCTACCAGAAGAGTATATTTAAAAAGTATACGCCTAAGATAGAGAATTAGAATTTAATTACGATCTAAGCATAAGTTAAGAGCATCAATAGGTGGTATTGCAGTGAACATGAAGTTAATGAGACTATTTATGAACTGTTCTTAGGAATTACAAAGGAAAGGGAAAGACACATCAATAACGCCAACCCAGGAGTATAAGGTGAGTAGCCCTGCATTTGAAATGGAGATTTAACTTCATGGATTTGAAGAAGCTTTAAATTTTAAAATATCATGAAGCATTGAATATCAAATTCAACATTACATGATTCCTGTTTTAAATATTTCGTTCTTATAAATCCTATTGAGACATGCTCAGTGAATGATTTCTATTACAGTCTTCTAAAAAATATCTTAGCTAGGTCTAAATATTCTGAGATTGTATGTTACAAGTATTTGAAGTCCTATTAAAGAAGTTATATGTTATATGTTTTAAAATGCAACTACAGGGAGGCCATGTTTTAATGCTTTTAAATAGCATTTATTTGTAAATGTTTTATTACCTCATGTTGCCACTGGTAATGCAAGATAAGTGTGCATAAGCACTACATGCGACGTTGAGTTTCTTCAAAATTCAACTATGACACGTAAAATGCCAGGTAGCAGGATCTAATCCCCCATGCATGAGATATCTCCATTGTAGCAAAACTGGAGTCCGGTTCGAAACGAATTCTACTAATGAAAGTGATAAGATGATATGTGTGAAAATGGAAGCAGGTTTTACCCTCATTTTTCTATGCATATCTAGATGTTTTGAAGTTCATATATTCTATTTGAAGAAGTACATGTTTAGCTTGAATACTTTAAATGTTTCAAAGCTATCTGTTTAAAGAATTCACATATTCTGTGTTCAAAGTATATGAGCAATTGGTAGTGATTATTTTATAAATTCTCTTGTGCTAAACCATCGCCAATTGAAACCCCGTGACAAATGCTAGAATTACTCACAAGCTTCGATTAGCTTACCTGGATTTTTATCCGACCCCTCTTTTCAGGTAACAGAAGTGCTCCTGACCCTATTTTGTGATGAAGATGTGAAAGCCTTGCCCATTTTGAGGAAGGACATAGGAAGTTCCTTACAGGGTAGCATGGAGATAGTAGGACCATATCTTGGTCACTTTTGTGTTGCCAGTTTATGGATTGTAGTTATCACTTGTCTTATAGTAAATGTTAGAATGTAATGTAATTAAGTCCCGAGGGACAAATGGATATGTATTATGTATAAAAATTTAGAATTTTTATTATGCTCTAAATGTATAATCATGTGTACCGCTATGAAGAGCGATAGTACCGGGCGGATGTGCGAAAGATTTAATAAGAAAAGAAAAAGTTTTTCACGCTTCCACACACACAGGCCGCACCGCCCTGTCCAATACTGTTGCTTATGTGAGCCTTGCCCAAAAGCCTCGACCGAAGGGTGGCGATCGTGATACGAGATCCGCACCAGGTGAGTTTCGGGTCATGACAGTTTTCGATGCCTGTTTTGAGAAAAAAGGCCATTATAAGCCTCAATTGTTCATTTTTATGGAAATTTTGCTATTTTGGCTGCGGATTTTAACTACTATATAACTTAGCACTCTGTTATTCGATTTATGCAAATTTTAAGTGCATTTCATACATTTCTTCAAGATCTAGCCATCTAAATGGCCAAAGGTAGTTTGCAATGCATGGTTTTAGAAAAGAGGCCATTATAAGTCACAATTTTTCATTTTTGAGGCAAATTTCACTATTTAGGTTGTGGATTCAAACTGTCATAACTTGGTGGATAACCATTTTACGCGAATTATATATTCATTTAATGTATGTTTTGAGATTTAGCGATCCAAAACAACCAAAGGCGATTTTCGATGCATGTTTTGAGAAAAAAGGGCATTATAAGCGTCAATTTTTTATTTTTGAGGAAAAATTTCATTGTTTTGGCTACTGATTCAAACAACTATAACTTGGTGCTTTGTTATCCAATTTACGCGAATCATACGTGCATTTTATGTATTTCTTTGACATCTAGTGATCTGAATGGTCGAAGGCGGTTTGCTACAAATGGTTTGAGAAAAAAGGCCATTCCATTTCGGTTGGCTTCTGATACACCCCATGCATATAGTTTGTATATGATATATGTATATGGTTGTATTGCTGCATGAATTGTGGTTGGGCAAGATTTTGGCCTAATGAAATAAGGCCATCTAATCTTTAACTAGCCCACAAGTTGACACCTCATTTTTGTTGCATGAAGTTCATGTCAATATATGATGCTTATATTTATTTTTGGCTAAATACATGACAATAAAACTCAGTGGCCAAGTGGTAGAGTTTTGGTATTCTTTACCTTGCTCTTAAGTTCAAGACTTTGTAGGAGCTTTTTGGTTCTTTTTCCTCTCCTTTTGTGTTAGTGGAGAATTTCATGTCTCATTTAATATTATAATCGTTATATATTCATATTTGTATATTACTACTTACTTGGTGTATGTATTTTATTCATTCCCAAAATTTTCATTTTTGTCTCCAAAAGACTCTTAATTTTTTGCAAAAATCTTTGATTAAAGATACTTCACTCACGTATCATTAGTTTTGCCTTAGTGCATTTCATGGACTAATCTTCCAAAATTATTCATGTGTGAATCCTCGATTAACACCAATCGTAATTTGTCATCAAGTCATGATCATCGTCATTAAATTACTTTCTTAAAATTGATTGTCTCCAATTCATAGCTAATTGCTCTCATTTTTATATTTCTCTCCATATTCATAGGTTGTTAGTCTTAAGCAAAATTGTCCATGGTTAATAAGAAAATTATCTTATGATAACCATCATTATCCTTAGTTGCCCCACTTAATTGGGTTTGGATGTTATAGAGTGCCAAGTTATGGCATTTTGAATCCATACCGAAACGATGAAATTTGCCTCAAAAATGAAAAAAAAAATGAGTTTTCTAATGGCCTTTTTCTTAAAACAGGCATCAAAAATTACCTTTGGTTGTTTTGGATCCTGAGATCTCAAAAATTATATCAAATACATATATAATTCGTGAAAAGTGGATAACAGAGCATGAAGTTATAACAATTTGATTCCGCAACAAAAAACTGTAAAATTTGCCTCAAAAATGAAAATATGGGGCTTATAATGGCCTTTTCTCTCAAAGCATTTATCGCAAACCACCTTCGGCTATACAGATGGATCGATCTCGAAGAAATACTTGAAATGCATGTATAATTCAAGTAAATTGGATAACAGGGTACCAAATTATAGTAGTTTAAATCCGCAGCCAAAACATTGAAATTTTAATCAAAAATAAAAGATTGATGCTCATAATGGCCTTTTTTCTCAAAATAGGCATCGAAAATTACCTTTGGTTGTTTTGGATGGCTAGATCTCAAAAAAATACATAAAATTACAAGAAATTGATATATAATTCACCAAAAGTGAATAATAGAGCACCAATTTATGGCAGTTTGAATCTGCAACCAAAACACCAAAATTTGCCTAAAAAAAAAAAAAAAGCAGATGACTAGATCTCAAAGAAATACATGAACTGCACATATGATTTGCGTAAATCGGATAACATAGCGCCAAGTTATAGTTGTTTGAATCCATAGCCAAAACAAAAAAATTTGCATTGAAAATAAAAAATTGAGATTTATAATGGCCTTTTTTCTCAAAACAGGCATTGAAAATCGCCTTTGGCAGTTTTAGATGGCTAGTTCTCAAGAAAATACATGAAATGCATATATAATTTGTGAAAAATGGATAAAAGAGTGCCAAGTTATGGCTGTTTGAATCTGCAACCAAAAAAGTAAAATTTGCCTCAAAAATGAAAAATTGAAGCTTATAATGGCATTTTTTCACAAAACATGCAACGAAAATCGCCATTGGCCATTTTGGATGGCTAGATCTCGAACAAATACATGAAATTCATGTATAATTCGTGAAAAGCAGATAAGAGAACGCCAAGTTATAGCAGTTCGAATTCGCAACCTAAATAGTAAAATTTGCCTCAAAAATGAAAAAAATGGCTTATGATGGTCTTTTTTCTAAAACCATACGTTTCAAACTACCTTCGGCTACTTGATGGCTAGATCTCGAAGAAATACATGAAATGCACGTATAATTCAAGTAAATCGGATAACAGAGTACGAAGTTATAGTTGTTTCAATCCGCAGCCAAAACAGCGTAATAATGCTTATAATGGCCTTTTTCTAAAGTCCATGCGTCACAAACTACCTTCGGCCATTCAAATGGCTAGATCTCGAAGAATGGCATGAAATGCACATACAATTTGCCTAAATCAGATAACAGAGTGCCAAGTTATAACAGTTTGAAACCGCAGCTAAAAACAATAAAATTTGCATCAAAAATGAAAATTTGAGGCTTATAATGGCCTTTTTTCTCAAGACAGGAATCGAAAATCGCCTTTGGCGGTTTCGAATGGGTAGATCTCAAAAAATACATGAAATGCATATATAATTCGCGAAAAGCGGATAACAAAGTGCAAAGTTATAGTAGTTTGAATCCACAACCAAAATAACAAAATTTACCTTAAAAATGAAAAAAAAGGTATATGATGGCCTTTTTGTTTTCTCAAACCACTTGTTACAAATCGCCTTTGGCCATTCAGATGGCTAGATCTCAAAGAAATATATGAAATGCATGTTTTATTCGCCTAAATCGGATAACAGAGCGCCAAGTTATAGTTGTTTGAATCTGTAGAAACAATAGCAAAATGTTAATCAGAAATGAAAAATTGAGGCTTATAATGACATTTATTTTTTATTTTTTTATCAAAACAGGCATCAAAAACTGCCTCGAGCTGTTTCAGATGGCTAATTCTCAAAAAAATACATGCAATGCATATATAATTAGTGAAAAGCAGATAACAAAATGCAAAGTTATGGCAGTTTGAATCTGCAACCAAAACTGTGAAATTTACTTCAAAAATGAAAAAATAAGGCTTATAATGGCCTTTTTTTTTAAACTATTAGTCGAAAACTACCTTCGGCCATTCAAATGGCTAGATCTCGAAGAAACACATGAAATGCACGTATGATTTGCATAAATCGGATAATAGAGCATCAAGTTATAGTTGTTCGAATCCGCAACCAAAATTGAAAAATTCAGGCTTATAATGGCCCTTTTTCCTCAAAACAGTCATCGAAAACAACCTATGGTTTGTTTTGGATTGCTAGATCTCAAAACAAAACATGAAATGCATATATAATTCGCAAAAAAGGGATAACAGAGCACCAAGTTATGGAAGTTTGAATCTACAACCAAAACAGCAAAATTTGCCTCAAAAATGAAAAAATGACGCTTATAATGGCCTTTTATTCTCAATCCATTTGTTGCAATCCGCCTTTGCTCATTCATTTGGCAATATCTTAAACAAATACATGAAATGAACATATGATTTTCATAAATCGGATAATAGAGTGCCAAGTTTTAGTTGTTTGAATCCGTAGCCAAAACAACGAAAATTGCCTCAAAAATGTAAAATTGAGGCTTATAATTGCCTTTATATATATATATATATATATATCAAAATAGGCATAAAAAATTGCCTTTGCCTTTTTTGGATGGCTAAATCTCAAAAAAGACATGAAATGCATATATAATTTGCGAAAAGCAAATAACAGAGCGTTAAGTTATGGCAGTTTGAATCTGCAACCAAAATAGTGAAATTTGCCTCAAAAATGAAAAAATGAGGTTTATAATGGCCTTTTTCTCAAACCATTTGTCGCAATGGTCATTCATATGGCTAGACCTCAAAAAGATACATGAAATTCACGTCTAATTTGCGTAAATTGGATAACAGAATGCTAAGTTATAGCTGTTTAAATATGTAGCCAAAACAGCAAAATTTGAATCAAAAATGAAAAGCTGAGGCTTATGATAGTCTTTTTTTTCTCAAAACAGATATCAAAAATCGCCTTTGAGGGTTTCAGATGGCTAGATCTCAAAAAAATAAATGAAATGCAAATATAATTCTCGAAAAGCGGATAATAGAGTGCAAGTTATAGTAGTTTGAATCTGCAACCAAAATAATGAAATTTGCCTCAAAAATGAAAAAATGAGGCTTATAATGTCCTTTTTTCCCCTCAAACCAGTTGTCACAAATTGCCTTTGGCCATTCACATGGCTAGATCTCGAAGAAATACATGAAATGCACGTATGATTTGCGTAAATCTGATAATAGAGTGCCAAAGTATAGCTGTTTGAATCCGTAGCCAAAACAATGAAATTTGTATCAAAAATAAAAAATTGAGGCTTATAATGGTCTTTTTTCTCAAAACATGTATCGAAAACTGCCTTTAGTAGGTTCAGATGGCTAAATCTCAAAATAATACATGAGATGCAGATATAATTCACGAAAAACAGATAACAGAACACCAAGTTATGATAGTTTGAATTCACAACCAAAATAGTAAAATTTTCCTCAAAAATGAAAAAATGAGGCTTATAATGGCCATTTTTCCTCAAACCATTTATTGCAAACTGCCTTCGCCCATTCAGATGGCTAGATATCAAAAAAATACTTAAAATCATGTATAATTCACGTAAATCGGATAACAGAGCACCAAGTTATACCTATTTGAATCTATAGCCAAAACAACAAAATTTTAATCAGAAATGAAAAATTGAGGCTTATAATGGCCTTTTTACTCAAAACATGCATCGAAAACCACCTTTAGCAGATTCTGATGGCTAAATCTCAAAATAATACATGAAATGCAGATATAATTCGCGAAAAGTGGATAACAGAGCGCCAAGTTATGGTAGTTTGAATTAGCAAACAAAACAATGAAATTTGCCTCAAAATTGAAAAACTGAGGTTTATAATTGCCTTTTCACTCAAACCACCTTCGGACATTTAAATGGCTAGATCTTAAAAAAATTCATGAAATTCGAGTATAATTTGCGTAAATCAGATAACAGAGCGCCAATTTATAGTTCTTTGAATCCGCAGCCAAAACAACGAAATTTTAATCAAGAATGAAAAATTGAGGCTTATAATGGCCTTTTTTCTCAAAAGAGGCATAAAAAACTACCTTTGGCTGTTTCAGATGGCTTGATTTAAAACAAATACATGAAATGCATATATAATTCACAAAAAGTGACTAGTAGAATGCCAATTATGGTAGTTTGAATCCGCAACCAAAATAGTAAAATTTGCCTCAAAAACGAGAAATGAGGCTTACAATGGCCTTTTTTTCTCAAACCATTTGTCGCAAACTACCTTCGGCCATTTTGATGGCTAGATTTTGAAAAAATACTTGAAATGCACATATATTTTGCATAAATCGGATAGTAGAGCGCCAGGTTATAGTAGTTTGAATCCCAATAAAAATAATAAAATTTGCATAAAAAATGAACAATTAAGGCTTTTAATTGCCTTTTTCCATAAAATAGGCATCGAAAGCCACCATTGGCAGTTCCAGATGGCTAGATCTCGAAAAATAGATGAAATGCATATATAATTCGAAAAAATTAGATAACCAAGCGCCAAGTTATGGCAGTTTAAATTCACAACCAAAACAGTGAAATTTGCCACAGAAATAAAAAAAAATGAGACTTATAATGGCCTCTTTTTTTTATCAAACCATTTGTTGTGTAATATCCCAACCCAAAATACCGAGTCATATGGCACGTATTACGAGGTTAAGGAAAATTAGTGTAAAGATTTTTACACACAAGGGAATAATTAATTAATTAATTCATCAATTAATTAAATATATGAAATAATTATATTTAATTATAATTAAATATTGTAGCACACAATTATACTTACATGAGAGATGCATTGTATGTATGTATATAAAGTCAAATA
Organism: Nyssa sinensis; assembly: GCA_008638375.1. Lineage (NCBI taxonomy): Eukaryota > Viridiplantae > Streptophyta > Magnoliopsida > Cornales > Nyssaceae > Nyssa > Nyssa sinensis. The sequence goes on from CM018044.1 coordinate 13,746,354, forward strand.
TATATGCAATTAAATTAAATATATCTATATATATATATATATATAGATATATGCCCAAAGTGTGAACAGTGCAAGTGTGTGTGTGTGTGTGTCGGCTGAAGTATGTATGTGTGTGTCTCCCAACATGTGTAAGTGTATGTGTATTATATATATATATAATATACCAAATATCTTACACAATTAAATGTAAAGTAGGAATGAGGAAGAGCAAAATTTATGAGATTGGAAAAGGAGTTATTCAGAAGAGAAAGATGCAGGCTAGAAGTAGGGCTACGAATAGGGAGAGAGAGAGAGAGAGAGAGAGTGAGTGAGTGAGGTCGGTTAATCCTCTTTAAAAGCAAAGCATGCAAAGCATGCTTGCTTCTTACAAAGAAATCAAAGAAAGAGGAACTGAGGAGAATAGAGGAAGGATCAGAAGTAGAACAAATAGAGAAATCCTTGTAAAATAGGTAAAATTCTAACTTTTTATGTAATTCTCTCTCTAGAATTTTCCTGAGTATGAATTATTTTAAGCACTAATTTTGTATATATAATGCTCAGAACATGTTTAAACGACGAACAAGCATGGAATTTAAGCTTAAAAACACCTCAAAACACCAAACCCATGAACAAACCGCCATTGAAGACCTTGCTCAAACAGGTCTGAACCGACTTCTACCAAACCAGTTATGGCTTATCGAGACTTCAAACAGAGACCAAGAGGGTTCTAAAAACCCTACTATGCGATCACAGAACCCAAGAAATGACCTCCAAAAATTAACTTGCAGGTTACGGATTGTAAAACCCAATTTTTAAACTTGCACCAAAACCTACCTTTATGAATGAAGTATGAAACCCCATGAATAGGGGATCACAAGAGAACAAATCCCATGTGATTTGGCTCAGAAATGAGCATGAACCGTCGGTTTACAGGTCTGGTTATCGCAACTTGGACTGAGCACCTGAGCTAGATTCGAAGCTCTAAATCAATGTAAGAACGTGCCTTAAGGTCTTAGGAGGTGTTTGGAAAAGAAAACAGAGAAAATGGAGTCTTAAAATGCCACGAAATTGAACTGCAAAAATTAGGGTTTTTGAGATGAACAGTGTCGACTCTGCGGGGAAGATGACACTGTTCGGGTCGGATTATGGGTCGGTTACGGGTCTGGGTTAAATCCGGATCCAACGAGTCACAGGTTATTTAAACGGCAACGTTTTGTTTTTAATATTTAAAACATTAGGGCTGACGTCATCATGACGTCAACACCACGTGGCAAACTGACTAAACTGGTTGGTTTACAAAAGGACCGGACCGGTTCACTTAAACTTCAACCGAACCCACTGGTTTTCTGTTTTAAACAAAATAAAATAAACTAGGACTTTCTTTATTTATGGATTGACCCCAGAACTTCTGGAAAATCCCACTGTGGCCCAACTGATGGGAATTTTATGCAGTTTCACCCCTAGAAAAATAATTAAATAATTAATTTAATTATTTAATAAATAAAGTAAAATTATTATTTTGCCCCTGAGTCATAAATAGAGCAAATGAAGTCCAAATTAAACATGTGAATAGTATATTTTAGCTATTTTGAATATTCTGAAGCCAACGGTAAGGTCCGTTTTGCAAGACAGGGCCCCAAAAAATAAAGACACGTAAAGGGGTAAAATGACCAAAATACCCCTAGTACCCTTAAATCCAAATTGAAACCAGGGAAGGTCTAAATTGACTTTCTCCAACATTCCAGACTCAATGGTAAGGTCCAAATTATGAAACGAAGTACGAAAAAATATGACACTTAAATAAGTAAATGACTATTTTGCCCTTTTATATACAAAAGTCCAAATCAAATTCTAGGAAAGCCTAAATTGACTTTCTTCGATGTTTTGGACTCAATGGTAGAGTCTATTCAACCAAAAGAAGTATCCAAAATAAAAGACATAAAATTTGATAAATAGCATCTGTCAGATGGCTATAAACTAAAGCATTGCCGAAATATTAAATTAAGGCAAGTACGAGGAAATAAAGTACGAGAAGACAAAGCGTTAACATGACAAGTAAGTAAATTAACTTAAAGTTAATGGAGCTACCAGAAGAGTATAAATTGAAATAAATTAAATTTCTAACACATTAAATTGTGTCATAGGTTAAGAGTACGAGTTAAACTAAGTACATATGAATTATGAGATCGTTTTAGGATCTAATACGAACTAAGCATAAGTTAAGCAACATCAATAGGTGTTATTATGGTGAATATGAAGTTAATGAGGTTATTATGAATTGTTCTTAGGAACTACAAAGGAAGTGGAAAAGCGCATTATTAGCACTAACCCTAAAGGACCGAGGTGAGTAACCCTGTGTTTGAAGTGGAGATTTAACTCCATATATTTGAAGAAGTTTTAAGTTCAAGTTATGTGAAGTATTTGAATATCAAATTCAGTTTGGTTACAATTCCTGTTTTAAATTATCCTTTTACGACATGCTGGCTAAATGTTTTATATTCAATTTCTTTCTTGGAGATATTTATCATGTCTGGTTAAAATGTATTTTCTTTAAATATTCTGAATTTGATTGTTACAAGTATTTGAAATTCTATTGTAGAAGTTATACATTTCATGTTTTAAATACTCGTGAAAGTATCTATTGAAGAAGTCATGTGATAAATGTTTTACAAGATAAACGGTACTAAGTACCACCCCCTATGATGGTTGAAATCCTTCGAGATTCAACAGTACCCCTATGATGGTTGAAATCCTTCGGGATTTAACAGTAAATGCCCGGTAGCAGGATCTAATCCCCTAGGAAAATATAATGGTCAGTATTGGTAGTAAAACGGGAGTCTGGTTCGAAACAGATTCCACCTAATTAAAGAGAAAAGATGACAAATGATTTTGAAATGGAAGCAGGTTTTAACCCCCATTTTATCATACAAGCTTATGTACTTTTAAAGTGCATATGTTATACTTGAAGAAATGTGTATTTAGCTTGAATACCTTAAATGTTTTAAAGCTATCTGTTTCATGAAATGCATATGTTTCGAGTTATATACTCTATTTGACAAAGTACAAGTTTAGCTTGAATACTTTAAATGTTTCAAAGCTACATGTTTTAAGGAATGCATATAATCTATGTTCAAGTATACGAACAATTGGCAGTGAATGTTTTACAAACTCTTATGTACTAAACCACTGCTAATTGAAACCCCATGACGAATGCTGGAATTACTCACAAGCTTAGATTAGCTTACCCGGACTTTGTTCGGACCCCCCTTTCAGGTGATTAGCGGCAGTTTTGATTAGAAGACGTTGATGATGAATCTGCCAATTCTGGGAAGTCATGTTCAAGTAGCTCTTTTGTCTAGCACTATGAACTTTAAGTATGAAATCTTGTATTAGTAAAGTGGTACTTTGTGATGTATAGCCCCACGGGGCAATTAAATATGTATTATGTATAAAGTTTTTAAGTTTTTAGATATGCTCTGAATGTATATTCATGTGTACCACAATGTGAAGAGTGGCAGTATCGGACGGATGTGCAAATTTTAAAATGAGAAAAGAAAAGAAAAAGTTTTTCACGCTTTCACAACCACATGAGGCACATCTATTCGATACCGCTGCGTAGGCGAGCCTTGTCCTGAGGCCCTCGGGCCGAAGGGCGGCAGTCGCGACTCGAGATCCGTATAGGGTGGATTTCGGGTCGTGACATGTTGCAAACCGCTTTGGCCATTCAAATGGATAGATCTTGAAGAAATACATGAAATGCATGTCTGATTCGCGTAAATCGGATAACAGAGTGCCAAGTTATAGATGTTTGAATCCGTGACCAAAATAATGAAATTTACATGAATAATAAAAAAATGAGCTTATAATGGCCCTTTTTTTTTTTTTTTCCTCAAAACAGGCATCGAAAATAGCCTTTGGCAGTTTTGGATGGCTAAATCTCGAAACAATATATGGAATGCATATATAATTCCCAAAAAGTGGATGACAGAAGGCCAAGTCATGGTAGTTTGAATCTGCAACGAAAACAGGAAAATTTGGCTCAAAAATGAAAAAATAAGGCTTATAATGCCCTTTGTTTCTCAAACCATTTGTCACAAACCGCCATCGATAATTCATATGGCTAGATCTCGAAGAAATACATGAAATGCATGTATGATTCGCATAAATCAGATAATAAAATGCCAAGTTATAACTGTTTGAATCTGTAGCCAAAACAACAAAATTTGCATCAAAAATAAAACATTGAGGCTTATAATGACCGTTTTTTTCCTCAAAAAATTTGTCACAAACTGCCTTCGGCCATTTAGATGGCTAGATCTCGAAGAAAAACTTGAAATGCATGTCTAATTTGCATAAATCGGATAACAGAGTGCCAAGTTATACTTGTTTGAATCCGCAGCCAAAACGACAAAATTCTAATCAAAAATGAAAAATTAAGGCTTATAATGGCATTTTTTTTCTCAAAACAGGCATCGAAAAACACCTTTGGTAGTTTCAGATGGCTAAATCTAAAAACAATACATGAAATGCAGAAATAATTCACAAAAAGTGGATAATAAAGCACCAAGTTATGGTAGATTGAATTCGCAAACAAAACAGTGAAATTTGCCTCAAAAATAAAAAAAAATGAGTTATAATGGCCTTTTATTTCAAACCATTTGTCACAAACCGCCTTCGACTATTTAGACAGCTAGATCTAAAAATAATACATGAAATGTATGTATAATTTACGTAAATCGAATAACAGAGCGCCAAGTTATAGCTGTTTGAATTTGCAGCCAAAACATTGAAATTTGAATCAAAAATAAAAATTTGAGACTTATAGTGGCCTTTTTTTTCTCAAAATAGGCATCGAGTACTGCCTTTGGCTATTTTAAATGGCTAGATCTCAAATAAATATATGAAATGCATATATAATTCGGGAAAAGTGGATAATAGAGCGCCAAGTTATGGTAGTTTGAATCCACAACCAAAACTGTGAAATTTGCCTCAAAAATGAAAAAATGAGGCTTATAATAGCCTTTTTTCCTCAAATTATTTATCGCAAATCACCTTTGGCCATTCAAATGGCTAGATCTTGAAGAAATAATTGAAATGCATGTATAATTCAAGTAAATCGGATAATATAGCACCAAGTTATAGCAGTTTAAATCCCAGTCAAAATAGTGAATTAGCATAAAAAATGAAACATTGAGGCTTTTAATGGCTTTTTTCCTCAAAACAGGCATCGAAAATTGCCTTTGGCAGTTTCGGATGGTTAGATCTCCAAATAATACATGAAATGCATATATAATTCGCGAAAAGCGGATAGTAAAGTGCCAAGTAATTACAGTTTGAATCCGCAAGCAAAACAGAGAAATTTGCGTCAAAAATGAAAAAAAAAAGGCTTATAATGGCCTTTTTTTTTCTCAAACCATTTGTCACAAACCGCCTTCGGCCATATAGATGGCTAGATCTTGAAGAAATACATGAAATGCATGTATGATTTGCGTAAATCGGATAATAGAGCACCAAGTTATAATTGTTTAAATCTGTAGTCAAAATAGCGAAATTTCCATAAAAAATAAAACATTGAGGCTTATAATGGCCTTTTTTTTTTTTTCTCTCTCAAAACAGGCATCGAAAACTGCCTTTGGTTGTTTTGGATGGCTTGACCTCGAAAAATATATGAAATGCATATATAATTCCTGAAATGGGGATGACAGAGCGCCAAGTTATGGTTGTCACATCCCGCACCCCACCCTACGCGGATGCTAAAGACGTGATGCCAGTTAGCCGCCTTGCCAGTCTCTGACCGACAATGCAACCAACCAAAGGCAATCTTCTGAACCTTACAATGAATTGCATTCCAAATGTAGGGTCAGAACAGCGAAAATTAAAACCTTTTTTATCTCGGGAACGCAACTCAACTATATACCACATAAGTATATACCACAGAGCAAGTCTATAACCAAACAGCTAATAATTCTAACCACAGAACACATCCATAACAGATATATAACACAGAGCATATCAAATTCCTCCAGAGTACCATTACCATGAGCCATATCCCTACACATCTATTACATATGAATAAAGACAACTATATCATCACGCTCACCTGAATAGTCAGAATCAATCTATTAGAACCCAAGTCTCCACATATTATTGCCATCAGATCCTCACTTGGGAATGTCTCTCAATCCACTAGTGACATATCCTTGTGCTTTCTAGTCCAATGGAGATGTATCCTGAAAAATGTTAAATAAATGGAATGAGCTTAAACAAGCTCAGTGAGTAACATAGGTTCCTGCCATGGGTTTCAAAAACTAGTTCATATATCTATATGCATGCTCAAATGTAACTCAGATAGAACAATGCAGCTCAAGTAGAACAGATACAACTCAAATAGAACGTATACAACTCAAATAGAACGGATACAGCTCGAAGTGCTTGAACCTTCCCCAGGCGATGTGGGATGGCATTACTTCCCATCCACCCCCTCATATGAAGGGCCTCATATCGCACACCTCCGGCTGAGGTCAGTATCAGAGCGGAACAGACAGCTCGAATAAAACGGATACAGCTCAAAGTGCCTGAACCTTCCCCAAGCGATGTGGGATGGCATTACTTCCCATCCACCCCCTCACATGGAGGGCCTCATATCGCACACCTCCGGCTAGGGTCGGTATCAGAGCTTAACAGATCAAATAAGATTGAGCGGATGCTGAGTTCTGGGCGTCCCACAGAGTCAGCTATCCATCTACTGATATACTCAATCCCGTGGTGGGCCCCAGATAAGACTCAACATGACAAACAGAATCAAACAGACTGCAAAGGACAGGTAACAGAACAATAGACTTCAACAGAATCAACAGGATATATCAGAAGGCAGGATAGAACAAAATCATGCCACAAGTAATGCAGATCAAGAGGTATGCATGAAAGCATATGCATTTAAAACAGTTCAGTGTATAAACAGTTAAGCATATAAAGCAGTTCAGAATACAAGTTTAAGTAATACAGAAAATATACGCCAAGTCAAGAGTCCGAGTTACTCATAGTTCGTTGCAACTAGTTCCAAATCCCTTCCAGTTGATCCTAGATCCAGGAGTCCTAGAACAGTAATCACAGATATTAATTAATAATCATGTAGTTTGCTTACTGACCTTAATTTGGTTTCTTTTTGGTTCAGCTTGGTAGCCTATATATTATTTGGCACTAAATCATGATGTTTAGACCTTGAATTTAATATGAGTTCCATGTTCCTAAATCTTATTAAAATATTTGCTAGCTACTTTATTAATGTTGGATTTTAATATGAAGTTCCATGCCCCTCAGTTTGACTTCTATAACCAAAACCAATACCAATGCTACAGTTGTTACCTACTCCTTTTATGTAAATATGCTGCAGCTGTGGAGGATGAATTACACTTGAGAAAGCAGATTTTACTGCTGTAGCAGGGGCACCAGATTTAATGTTTAGTTTAGTTATGCTTTGGTAAAGGCATAGCAGTCAGTACAATTCATAGTTGCCAATTTGTAGACAGATTATATAGAATCCAACCAAAAGGAAGTTGGTAGGACAGCAGTCAACTGTTGTTGAGAGTAGCTAATTTAGGACAGTTGCATGTGGGAAAATTGGTAACTGCTGCAACTTCTACTGATATATTTGTCAACAAAATGGTGAATAAAATAGTGTAGGGACAGAAGCAATGTTTGCCATGGTAGGATAGCTATTAGGACAATCCCTTTTTCCTTGTCAAAACCTGTAATAAATTATATCTAATATATATATCAGCTGCCACGACAATGTTTCATATGCATTCCTTTATATTAGCTATGACTGAATAGTTTTGTAGGTCTCCTAAGCTACGTAATATGTAACAGAATTTGAGTTTTAATTAGACTTTGGTAACCATATAAAACAGTCCACTATTTTGGTAATTAATTGTTTGCAACTTCTACTGATGGTTGTCAACAAGATGGTGGAAAAGGTTATTGGTTTTACACATCACTGGTGTAGGGACAAAAGTGGTTTCTGACACAGCAAAGGTAGATGTTTAGGACAATTTTCCTGATCAAGATGGTTTATAACAAGTATATAATTTGTAAAGAGAACAATTAAAGGTTATATAAGAATTTCTTTTATGTTGGTCATGAATGAGCAGATCAGACATTAGGCAATTTCAGAAAGGGGTTTATCCAGCTATGTCATTTAACAGTTTCACCACAACAGGCTAATCGCTTCCTAAATAAAGAAAACAGATGATACATGTACTAATTAAGTCTAACTTGAAAGAAGAATTGGAACAATTTCATTTTTGCACTAGACATAAAGATTACCATTTGGACAATATCCGTGGGTAAAACACTAACTAGGGAAGCATCAAATAGAATAAAAACTGTTTTAATAGGTTAATTTATACTACTGTACATAATCACTTCTCCACGCATTATTCCACCCAATAGCTAGCAGGTATCACTGAACTTTGAGAAGAAGAGTAATTAAATCTCTCAATTAAAATATTCACATTCACTTATTTATATCCAGGTTTTGTTGAACATCCATGTTTACCTATTATTTCTTTTACATTCAGATTTGAAATAATATTTAAAGCAATAGCTAGCAGCCATTAATTCAAAAGATAAATCAATAGCTATACATGTATCCATATCAACAACCAGCGGCTGAATCTGATTTTTTTATTTTTTTATTATTTTTATTTCTTTATTTTTTTATAATTGCAGCAGAATCACAGTCACACATTTCCAAATTTTCCCTAACAATGGATCACTGTTATGACTAGAATGAACTTCTATTAAGGGTTATAAATTCAAAGAATAGGAGATATACCTGCTTTCAAATTAGGCAGATTGTTGGAGAGGAAGAAAATCAAGAAAACTGGAGCTGTAGTCGCTCAACCTCCGCCCCAATGCTAGCAGACAAGAGCTGCTTCTTGCGCCCAAAATCTGATTTATACAGCTGGGTTAATTTACTGGTTTACAACTCTTAAATCAACCAGCCTTCAAACGTTTATGCAGAGATCTATCCAGGTGCATTAGTTGACCCAATCGGTACAAAACAGAGGAAAGAAGTGTAGGAAAAATCAGGAGGTAGGCAAGGAAGAGAAGATGCAGATCAGACCGTGAGCATCTGGAACCAGAAGCCGTTTCCTGTGTGGCGTTTAGTGGAAATTTACGAACGATAGAATGGTCTAGAACTGAAATATGCCAATTATTTCTATGTCGGTTGTCGCTAGTTGCCTCTAGAATATTCTACCCAAATCCTTATAATTCCTCACGTGATTTAAATTTTGTATATATGTATATATACATAATAGTTATTATTATGTCTTTCTTTTGGAAGAGGGACGGCTGTAGCATTCTTTCTATTCTTTATTCTTATTTTTATATTTTAACTATTGTGTCTTTGATCACTTTATTACAATTATATAAAATATAATTTCTATATATTTTATATATATACTATTTCTGTTCCAAAATATTAAATTATGGAACGCCGTCCAATTTGGCATAAACCAGGACTCGGTATCCTTAGTATTTATTTTACTAATTTTAAGTCACCGTTCGTGTCTTATATATATATATATATATATATATTTGATTAATTCTTCAAATTGGCCCCGTATCGTCCATTTGGCATCAATTGACCGAGTCGTCCATTTCCCGGCCTATATTATTTTTTTATTTTTTATATATATATATATATATGTTTTGGCTATTTCAAATTATTAATGTCACAGAACCTCCATTTTTATCGAAATGGATCATGTCGAATTTTCGGGGTATTACAATGGTAGTTTAAATTCTCAACGAAAACAGCGAAATTTGCCTAAAAAATAAAAAAAATGAGGCTTATAATGGCTTTTTTTTTTTCTCAAACCATTTGTCGCAAATCGCTTTCGGTCATTCATATAGATAGATCTCGAAGAAATACATAAAATGTACATATGATTTGCGAATAACGGAGCGCCAAGTTATAGTTGTTTGAATTTGCAGCCAAAATAGCAAAATTTTAATCAAAAATAAAAAATTGAGGCTTATAATGACTTTCTTTTTTATATCAAAACTGGCATCGAAAATTGCTTTTGGCTATTTCAGATGGCTAAATCTTGAAAAAATACATGAAATGCATATATAATTCGCAAAAGGTGGATAACAGAGCGCCAAGTTATGGTAGTTAGATTCCACAACCAAAAAAGCAAAATTTGTCTCAAAAATAAAAAATTGAGGCTTATAATGGCCTTTTTTTCACCTCAAAATAGGCATCGAAAATTGCCTTTGTCCGTTTCGAATGGCTTGATCTTGAAAAAATACATGAAATGCATATATAATTCGCGAAAGGCGGATAACAGAGCGCCAAATTATGGTAGTTTGAATTTGCATCCAAAATAGCACAATTTGCCTCAAAAAAAGAAAAATTGAGGCATATAATGTCCATTTTCTCAAAACAGACATCGAAAATAGCCTTTGGTTGTTTTGGATAGCTAGTTATAAAAAAATACACGAAATGCATATATAATTTGCGTAAAGTGTATAAGAGAGCGTCAAGTTATGGTAGTTTGAATCCGTAACCTAAATAGTGAAAGTTGCATCAAAAATGAAAAAAAAAAAAATGTGGCTTATAATGGGCCATTTTCTTCAACCATACGTCATAAACTGCCTTCAGCCATTTAGTTGGCTAGATCTCGAAGAAATACATGTAATGCATGTATAAATCGAGTAAATCGGATAATAGAGTGCCAAGTTTTAGTTGTTTCAATTCGTAGCAAAAATAGCCAAATATGCCTAAAAAATGAAATAATAAGGCTTATAATGGCCTTTTTCCTAAAACCAAGCGTCACAAACTGCCTCCGGCCATTCAAATGGCTAGATCTCGAAGAAATACATGAATAATTCACGTAAATCGGATAAGAGAGTGCCAAGTTATAGTAGTATGAATCTCCATCCAAAACAACAAAATTTGCATCAAAAATAAAAAATTGAGGCTTTAGATGGCTAGATCTCGAAAAAGTACATGAAATTCATATATAATTAGTGAAAAGCAGATAACAAGAGTGTCAAGTTATGATAGTTTGAATCTGCAACCAAAATAGCAAAATTTGCCTCAAAAATGAAAATAAATGAGGCTTATAATGACCTTTTTTTGTCAAACTATTTGTCACAAACCGCCTTCGGCCGTCCAAATGGTTAGATCTCAAAGAAATACATGAAATTCATGTATGATTTGCATAAATCAGATAACAGAGCATCAACTTATAGCTGTTTGAATTTCTAGCCAAAACAGTGAAATTTGCATCAAAAATGAAAAATTGAGGCTTATAATGGCCTTTTTTCTCAAAAGAGGCATCGAAAATTGCCTTTGGCAGTTTTAAATGGCTAGATCTCAAAACAATATATGAAATGCATATATAATTCACGAAAAATGGATAACAGAACGCCAAGTTATGGCAGTTTGAATCCGGAACTAGAACAATGAAATTTGCCTCAAAAATAAAAAAATGAGGCTTATAATGACCTTTTTTTCTCAAACCATTTGTCACAAACTGCCTTTGGTCATTCATATGGCTAGATCTCGAAAAAATCTATAAAATGCACGTACGATTTGCGTAAATTGGATAACAGAGCACGAAGTTATAACTATTTGAATCCGCGGCCAAAATAGCAAAATTGTAATTAAAAATGAAAAGTTTAGGCTTATAATTGCCTTTTTTAATACCAAAACAGGCATCGAAAATCGCCTATGGCTATTTCGGATGGTTAAATTTCGAAAAAATACATGAAATGCATATATAATTCGTGAAAAAGGGGATAATAGAGTGCTAAGTTATGAAAATTTGAATCTGCAACCAAAATAGAGAAATCTGCCTCAAAAATGAAAAAAATAAGGCTTATAATGGCCTTTTTTTTCGAACCATTTGTCACAAACTGCCTTCCACCATTCAGATGGCTAGATCTCGAAGAAATACAAGAAATGCACGCATGATTCACGTAATTCGGATAACAAAGTGCCAAGTTATAGCTATTTGAATCCACAACCAAAACAACGAAATTTGTACCGAAAATGAAAAATTAAGGCTTATAATGACTTTTTTGTTTTATCAAAATAGGCATCAAAAATCACATTTGGTTGTTTTGGACCGCTATATCTCGAAAAATTACATAAAATGCTTATACAATTTGTGAAAAGCAGAGAACAGAGTGCCAAGTTATGCTAGTTTGAATCTGTAACCAAAATAGAAAAAATTGCCTCAAACATGAAAAATTAAGGCATATAATGGCATTTTTCCTCAAAACAGGCATCGAAAACTGCCTTTGGTTGTTTTGGATCGCTAGATCTCGAAAAATACATGTAATGCTTATATAATTTGCGAAAAGTGGATAACTGTGCGCCACATTATGGGAGTTTGAATTCGCAACCAAAAAAAAAAAATAGCGAAATTTGCATCAAAAATAAAAAAATTGAGCCTTATAATGGTCTTTTTGTTTTCTCAAAACAGGCATCGAAAATAGCCTTTGGCCATTTCAGATGGCTAGATCTCGAACAAATACATGAAATGTATATGTAATTCGTGAAAAGCGGATAACAGAGTTCCAAGTTATGGCATTTTGAATCCGCAATCAAAACAATGAAATTTGCCTCAAAAATGAAAAAATGAGGCATATAATGGCATTTTTTTTTCTCAAAACAGACATCGAAAATAGCCTTGGTTGTTTTGGATCGCTAGATGTCAAAAAATTCATGAAATGCATATATAATTTGCGTAAAGCAGATAATAGAGCGCCAAGTTATGGCAGTTTGAATCCGTAACCTATATAACGAAATTTACCACAAAAATGAAAAAAATATGGCTTATAATGGTATTTTTTCTCAAACCATATATCGCAAACTGCCTATGGCCATTCAGATGGCTAGATGTCGAAGAAATGCATGAAATGCACATATAGTTCGAGTAAATTGGATAATAGAGTGCCAAGTAATAGCCATTTCAAGCCACAACCAAAATAGAAAAATATGCCTGAAAAATGAAAAAATAAGGCTTATAATGGCCTTTTTTTATAAAACCATGCGTCGCAAACTACCTTTGGCCATTTAAATGGCTAGATCTTAAAGAAATACATGAAAGGCACGTATAATTCACATAAATCGGATAACAGAGTGCCAAGTTATTGTAATTTGAAACCGTTGCCAAAACAACGAAATTTGCATAAAAACTGAAAAATTAAGGCTTATAATGGCATTTTTTCTCAAAACAACCATTGAAAACTGCCCTTGGCGGTTTTAGATGCCTAGGTCTCGAAAAAATTCATGAAATGCATATATAATTCACAAAAAACAGATAACAAAGTGCCAAGTTATGGCAGTTTGAATCTGCAACCAAAATAGTGAAATTTGCTTAAAAAATGAAAAAAAAAAATGAGGCTTATAATGGTCTTTTTTTCTCAAACCATTTCTCACAAACCACCTTCGGCCATTCAGATGGTTAGATCTAGAAGAAATTCATGAAATGCACAAACGATTCATGTAGATCGGATAACAGAACGCCAAGTTATAGCTGTTTGAATCCTTAGCCAAAATAGCGAAATTTGCATCAAAAATGAAAATTTGAGGCTTATAATGGTTTTTTTTTTAATAATCAAAACAGGCATAAAAAATTGCCTTTGGCAATTTCGTATGGCTAGATCTCAAAAAACTACATGAAATGTATATATAATTCGCGAAAAACGGATAATAGAATGCCAAGTTATGGTAGTTTGAATTTGCAACCAAAACAACGGAATTTACCTCAAAAGTAAAAAATTAAGGCTTATAATGGCCTTTTTTTCTCAAACCATTTGTCACAAACCGCCTTCAGTCATTCATGTGGCTAGATCTCGAGGAAATAAATGAAATGCACATATGATTCGTGTAAATTAGATAACAGAGTGCCAAGTTATAGTTGTTTGAATCCACAGCCAAAATAGCAAAATTTTAATCAAAATTAATAAATTGAGGCTTATAATGACCTTTTTTTGTTTCTGTTTTATCAAAACAGGCATCGAAAACTGTCTTTCATTGTTTCAGATGGCTAAATCCTGAAAAATTACATAAAATGCATATGAAATTCGCGAAAAGTGGATAACAAAGTGCTAAGTTATAACTGCTTGAATCCCTAGCCAAAATAACAAAATTTTAATTAAAAATGAAATATTGAGGCCTATATTGGCCTTTTTTCTTAGAACATGCATCGAAAATCGCCTTTGACTTCTCAGATGGCTAAACCTCGAAAAATAGATGAAATGTATATATAATTCGCAAAAAGAGGATAACAGATCGCCAAATTATGGTTGTTTGAATCCGTAACCAAAATGATAAAATTTGCCTCAAAAATGAAAAAATGAGGCTTATAATGGCCTTTTTTTCTCAAATCATTTGTCGTAAACTGCCTTCGGCCATTCAAATGGAAAGATATTGAAGAAATACATGAAATGCACGTATGATTCGCGTAAATTAGATAAAAGAGCGCCAAGTTATAGTTGTTTGTATCCGCAGCCAAAACTGTGAAATTTGCGTCAAAAATAAAAATTTGAGGCTTATAATGAATGGTGTGCTGTCACAGGCAACCAAAAAAAATAAAACCTAAACTCCTAAAAATATATGTAGTAATGGAGTAAGGATCGTTCTCACGGAGAGTATCTAGCCTAGTTTTATGCTACGTGAATAAGGATTGGGGGGTTTGAGTATAACAAAACAATTTTAAGAAAAAAACAACTAAGGAACAATTCAAATTAAAATATCGAATCAATCAAAAGAACAAGCATTGGTCTAAATCAACATCCACCATCGAAATTTTACAACTGATCATCGATGCAAATATATATCAATTCACACTTTGAATATTCACTGTTGGAACTATTTTCCTATCTCTCCTTAGTCACAGTTAATTAGAAAATAAGCGATCTAACTAACCCTAACTACTAAACAACCCAAGACAAGCGCTAAAAGTTTAATCTAGTAGCAGCCTTAAGAATTAGAGAGATCGATGAAGCTAAACAACACAAACACAAGCGGTTGTGTTTAATTTAGTCGAATGTTCTTCCTAAGATCTAATAATTTCTGATGCAGGAAATCATTAAATCTTAGTTGCTTCATAAATTAGAGGGATCAAATAATTACGGATTTGATATCTAACCTAGCAGTAGATTGCAACGAATAATAAACTAGTAGGCCTCCTAGTAATTAAACAAGACAATCATAAAAAATAAGCACAGAAGAACATTCGATACTCAAAGCATAAATTGAACAATAAACATAAATTAGATCTCACAGTTTTATTAATTCCGAGACTTCCGTTTTCTTCGACCAATTATAAAAGGTTAGCCACGCAGGGCCATGAAAACTTGAAAGAGAAAATTAGAAAAGAGGGGAGAGACAGAGAGAGAGAGACGTCAAATCTGATCTCCTCCTCCTTTTACACATTAATTCAGTGTTAGAAGCCTACTAGAACTCCTGAAGATATTCTAAATATTATCCGAAAATAAAAATAGCCAAATCTAACTAATTAAGGAAAATATTAAAAATAAAATAAAATCTTAATATAACTAGGAAAGTGGTGTTTCAGATGGAATTCTCGCACTAGATCTGGAATTTCCAAAAATAAACTGCGTGGACCCGCGCATTAGAATTTTGCTCAGCTAAACGCTTGCAGTGCAGGTGCAGCGCCTTCAAGCCATTTTGCGACGTTGATGCAGCCTGAATCTCTCCAAACTCAAACCATTTAAGTTATAGAACGTTGTCTTGTATTTCTACAGCATCTTGAATCATCTCAATCGGAGCTTGGATGAGAGAGTTATGCCCAAATTATGAATTAATGTCGAAACTGTCTAGAATCGCCCAATTAGCTTCGTTTTGCACTTAGCGCCTCCATTTGCATCCTAAATCAAAATATAAGAATAATGATTACATTTAGGCATCAAAATATAAGTATAAAAGACTACACATTAAGGGAGTAAAAATATGACATTTTGCGTTCTCATCAAATTCTCCCACACTTAACTTTTTCTTGTCTTCGAGCAAAACTCAAATTCACTTTCCCAAAAACACAAAGGTTGCAACGCCATAAACAAAGAACAACCGAGTCTTCAAAACACATAACATATTATGAACAAACATTCTTAATTACTTAGTAAGCATTTTCACTCAAAGATAGAGTAAACTAAATACGTAGACCCTCACGGAAATAAACACTCGACTCTCATGTGTTTGAAGGTATGTGTTTCGCTCAAATTCATTCTAATGGAAATGATCTACCATAGGTTTGCATATCTTTTCATTCTCCACCATTGGGATCACATGCGTAACACGGATCATAAAGACTTTTCAAGGGTTGTAACGGGGTTTAGGGTCAAGGTGGGAAATATTTGGGAATGTAGCTTAAAAGCCATCAAAACTAGTGGAGCAAAAATGAATCAACTCAAGCTCGAATATATAAGACATGTAAAACCAATCACTCTATTCAGCAGCTTCTTTAATTTGGCTTTAAGGCATTTAAACCATGTAAAACTCCTGCATTGAAAAAAAAGATCGTTCAAAAGGAACACTTTTCATTTGCAACAGGGAACGGTCCATGGAGTCTGGAATTTCTTTAACTCTTCGTAGGTCCCTGGGTGGGACTTCTTGCGAGTCTTGCCTTGCAATTTTGGCTCCTACCTGAATGGGATGGGCATGTCCCATGGCTGGAGGAGGATTTTGGTGCTCCTGAGTTGGAGGAACTCGAGCCGCTTGAGGTTGAGACTCTTGCGGTGCTGGATTTGCTCCTGAAGCCCCTGGGGTTGGAGCCCTAGTGGTGCTTCTATAGTGGATATCTGGAATAAAAGTTGGTATCCCCCTGCCTGCAACTATTGATGGCTGTGGGTCTCCGCTAATATGGGCGGCACCTTGGGGGTACACCGGTTGATTATTGGGAATCTCTTCACTGAGTCCTCCGCCCATGGTGGCGGTAGGAGGTTGTGTCCTTTGATCAGCCATGTTGACAGGTGGACTCAAAGGATTAGTTTCGAGGTTCTGGGTGAGTACTGACAGAGTTTTAGACATGGCAAGTATGTCACGACCCGAAACCCACCCTAAGCGGATCACCGGATCGCGATCGCCGCCCCGAGACCCGAGGGCCCCGAGACAAGGCTCGCATATGCAGCGGTATCGAATAGATGTGCAACATACGTTTTGCGGAAGCGTGAAAAACTTTTTCTTTTCTTTTCTCATTTTTAAATTATGCACATCCGTTCGGTACTGCCGCTCCATACATAGCATACATGGTTACACATTCAGAGTATAACTAAAACTTAAAGACTTATAACATTAATACAATACATGTTCAGTTGCCCTGAGGGCTTAATACATATTCTTACATTATCTACTAATACAAAATGTACTACTAGAGTTCATAGGTTTCTCAAGAGAAACTACTTAAACATATCTTCCCAAAATCAGCAGATTCATCATCAACGTCCTCAAGTCAAGGCTGCTGCTAATTACCTGAAAGGGGGGTCCGAACAAAGTCCGGGTAAGCTAATCTAAGCTTGTGAGCAATTCCAGTATTTGTCATGGGGTTTTCAATTAGCAGTGGTTTAGTACATGTAGCTTTGAAACATTTAAAGTATTCAAGCTAAACTTATAATCATGAACTTCAAAACATATAACATAACATGTATTTCTTAAATAGAGTATATAAAACTCAAAACATATGCATATTGAAAATGAGGGTAAAACCTGCTTCCATTTTCAAATCATTTGTCATCTTATCACTTCCATTAGTGGAATCCGTTTCGAACCGGACTCCCATCTTACTTATAAATGGAGATATCTCATTTGCCTGGGGGATTAGATCCTGCTACCGGGCATTTTACTGGGCAATTGAGTTCCGTAAAACCCAAAATCCCATCATGTTTTTATAGATTAATTGAGTTCCGTACAACCCAAAAATCTGTTATTTAGAAAGTCGGCTGAGTTCCGTACAACCCAACCAAAAACCATAGTGCTTAGGCACAGCTTTTCTTACATTCAAATACATTTAATACATGATTTCTTCAAATAGGTGTTTCTCATAAACATTTAAAACATCATGTACATAATTTTATAACAAATCCTTTAAATGCTTGATATAAACAAATTCAGAACATTTAACAATAATTGCATTTTAACTAGACATGCTGAAAAGTATTTGAAGGAAAAACTGTTGCAGAACCAATCACTAAGCATGTCACAATGGGGTTATAAAATAGAACAATTAAAAACTGAATCATGTAAATACTGAATTTGAAATTTCAAACACTTCATATCTTTGCATTTAAAACCTTTTTAAATCCATGGAGTTAAATCTCCACTTCAAATACAGGGTTACTCACCTTGATTCTTTAGGGTTAGTGCTAAAATGCGCTTTCCCACTTTCCTTGTAGTTCCTAAGAACAATTCATAAACACCTCATCAACTTCACATTCATTGTAATATCATCTCGATATTCCTTAACTTATGCTTAAATCGTATTAGATCCTAAAACGATTTCATAAACTCATATGTACTTAACGTAACTCGTACTTGAAACCTATGACATAATTTAATGTGTTAGAAACTGAATTTACTTCAATTTGTACTCTTCTAGGAGCTCCATTAACTTTAAATTAAAGTTATTTATTTGACATGTTTACGTGTCGTGTCTTTTCGTATTTCATTTCTCGTACGTGCCTTAGTATTAGTACTTTGGCATTACCCTAATTTATAGTCATCTAACAGATGCTATTCATCAAATTTTATGTCTTTTTATTTTAGACATTTCTTTAGGTCGAATAGACTCTATCATTGAGTCCGGAGTGTCCAAGAAAGTCGGTTTAGGCTTTCCTAACATTTAATTCGGACTGTTATATGTAAAAGGGCAAAATGGTCATTTACCGTTTTACGTGTCATATTTTTCTGTACTTCGTTTCGTAATTTGGACTCCATTTTTGAGTCCGGGATGTCAAAGAAAGTTAATTTAGACCTTCTCTGATTTCATTTGGCTTTAGGGGTACCAAGGGTATTTTGGTCATTTTATCCCTTTACGTGTCTTTATTTTTCGGAACCCCGTCTCGTGTCGTGGACCTCACCATTGGACTCAGAAGGTCCAAGATAGTAAGAATACACTAATAACTTGTTAATTTTTGGTCAAGGGGTATTTTGGTCATTTACCCCTTACGTGTCTTTATTTTTTGGGCCCCGTCTCGTAAAACGGATCCTACCATTGATCTCAGAATGTCCAAAATAGTAAAAATACACTATTCATATGCTTAATTTGGACTTCGTTTACTCTATTTATGACCCAAGGGCAAAATAGTCATTTTACTTTATTTATTAAATAATTAAATTAATTATTTAATTATTTAATTATTTTTCCAGGGGTCTAAATGCATAAAACTTCCATAAATTGGGCAACAGTAGGATTGTCCAGAAGTTCTGGGGTCAATCCGCAATTAAGGAAAGTATTGGTTTTATTTTATTTTAAATAACTTGAAAACCAAAGGGTTCGGTCTCAAACCAAGTGAACCGGTCCGGTCCAGTCATAAACCAACCGGTTTAGCCGGTTTATTTACATGTGGCTGACGTCATCGACGTCAGCCCTAGCGTCCAATTTTAATTCACTCCCATTCAAAACGCCGTCGTCTCATTAATTCGGTGGCAAGCCCAGAGGCTGCCACCTGTCCGAGCCAACTCGGTTATTTTTGAAACGAGTTAACCCGTCATCGTCTTCCCCAATATCATCCCTACTGAAACCCTAATTCCGATTATCTTTCTCTCCTATTTCGTGCAGTTTGGATCCATGGATCCTTACTGTTTTCGTTCCAAAATATTCCTAATGTAATAACGACTAGGTTGGCATTCATTTGGGAGTTAAAACTAGCTCGTGTGCTCGGTTTAAAGGTTTGATAATCCAAACCTGTAAGCTGCTCGTAAATGCTCATTTCTGAGCTAAAACCCTTGGGGTTTGATTCTTTGTGTTCCTTTTCTCATGGAGTTTCATTTCCTATTCAGAAAAATGGGTTTAAACGTCAGTTTGAGAGGTTGGGATTTTGAACCCGCACCTGCAATTGGATTTTTGGAGGGCTTCCTTTGAGCTTTGTGATCGCGTATATAGGTTTTTAGTACCCTCATGGTCTCATATCGAAGCCTTGACAAGCCAAAAATGGTTTGGTTGCCATGGGTTCAGACCTGCTTCAAGCAAGGTCCTCCCATGGCGGTTCTTTTGGGTTTCATGTTTTTGGGGGTTTTTAATACTCTATTTCATGCTTGACATACTTATAAATATATATCTAGCATTATATGATCATATATAACTCAAAAACAATTCATAATCATGCTTAGTTCTAGAGAGAGAATTTGATAATTTTTCAAAACTCTCACCTTTTTGTTGCTGTTTTTCTCCTTCCTCACTTCTGATTCTTCCTCCATTCTCTTTCTCTGCTTCCTTAAGGGTTCAAACATGCAAGACATGCATTGGTTTTCTTTTAAAGAGAAGAAACCGACCCTTCTCTCTATTCATTTTCTCTCTCTCTCTCTCTCTCTACACGTTTGCAGCCTCTATTCTTGACCTTATCAACCCATCTTACAATCCATCAATTCTGCTTTTTCATTTTTGGCATCCTACATTAAATGGATCTTGATATTTTTTGTGTTATATGTATATTATATATACACACACAACTCACCTACACACACTCACACACACAGCCGACACACACACACACCCACTTGCACATACTGTTCACACTTTACACATGTATATCTATATAAATGTATATAAATATATATATGAACAATTAATTATATACAAATACATATATAATGTATCTATGTACATACATGCATACATAATTATACATATACATGCCTTCATGAATTGTGTATGAAATAATTATTTTAACTATTTATATATATACATACTTATACATGGACATGTGTATATATATACTTTTATACACTTTATATCATACACACAATACACCATAAAGTGTGTGTTTGTGTATTCAAATTTATTTAATCATAATTAGAGTTAATAATTTCATATAAATAAATAATTAATTATTTAATTTAATTATTTCCTTTGGTGTAAATATTTTTACACAAATTTCCTTTAATCTCGAAATACGTGCCATATGACCCGGTATCCCGGGTCGGGATATTACAAAGTAGCTGTTCTTGTATCAACTCGTTTTGTTGTTTGACCAAATCAAGCTCTTGCTGCATGGGATCAATTGTTCGTCCCCTTCCTTGTCTGGCAGGAGGCTGGGGTTGAGGGTTTTGAGGATTTTGAGCATTTTTTCTCAGTCGGAGATTGGGAGCCATGGTCCTCTGGTGAAGGAGGATGAGTTTGTTCATACGTAGAGCACTTTTGTTGAAAGAATAATTGTCGTTCTTACAGACAGCGCCAAACTGATGCTGCACTTTTTGGTCGATAGGGGCTCCAAACTCCGTTACTTGAGAAACACTCAAAGAGAAGGATCAGAGGGCCACTGGATTGGCTCTGGCGGTAGCCGCTCCGATGCTTAAGTTAAATAAACTGAATTGAAAGACTGTACTGTAAACTGAAGAATGAGCATGAATGTAAGGCGTACCTTAGGGTTTTATTTATAGGCTAGAGATTTCCTTAGTTGATTAGGATTTGGAGCCATGAATATAGGGATTTGATCATTGGAGAATAACAGTTACCATGTTGGATACTGCGCTTAAGAGATATCCGTGAGTGGCAGTTTCCTTGTTGAACACTGTTTCCTTATCCTTTGCTCGGTAAGATGTTTAAGGCGGTGATGAGCTCTGAACCCTAAGGGATGCTCTGATGGCCTTGTGCTCAGACCTGTGAGTTTTGAAGGCTAAGTACCCAAGCCTACTCTGAATGGCTGAGTCGGCTAGTCATACATGTCACATGGAGACTGGTCTGTCACTTTGTGGTATATCAGCTACTCCCCCTTGAGCCCTAGTTTGAGCTCATAGCTTAACTAGGGCTACGAGCTCCCGAAAAGTCACACGTCCTGTCTTTCCGATTTCCAAGACGACTGTTGGCACGTCATTTATTGCTTAGCCGACGCTTGGGCTTTCGAGGCTATTATAGCTTCCAACCGTTGCGACGGTTTGGCTTGGCGCTCTTTCGACTTCAAGGTTCTATATATGAAGAAGGGGGCGTGTTTACACCTATCCCCCTGCTCCTTGCTCTCAAGATGTTTTTCCGTCAGAGTGAACGGAGTTTTCACAAAAGTTGCCGCCGTCCGAAGCTTTCTCCCGTTTCCACTGTCCGGGCTTGATTTATCTACTCATCTTTCTTCTTTTTGTTACCTCGTCGACTTCAAATAGTGTGTTTGGCGTTGACGATGGTGTTGTATACATATGTCTATATATATTTGTCCTTCTCTCCTTTTTTTTTTTTGACTTGTGCATCTGATTCTTTGCAGTTTGTGCGCGGTCTTGTTACTATCATGGATTCGAGATGATTGATGATCTTCAGTCTCAGTTAGATGAAATGAGGCTAAGGCTATAGCAGTCTAGTTATCTGCCTTTGCTACCAAGGCGAAGTCGATGGAGGCTGTGGCCCTCTTATCCATCTTAGCATCCGAACAGGACTTCCTTTTCGGAAGTGGAAAGTCCTTGACTTGGCCGGGGCCTGGAGTGTTGTTGATGATGATGATGACTATGATGAAGACGATGGTGAGGTGCAAAGGAAAGTAATGATGACGGCTTGGGATTCAGAGCCCACTTCGTCCAAATCAGAGCCGTGGATAGTGATGATGGTGACCTGGGATTCAGGATCCCTGTCCTTGAACCGAAGTAACTAAAGGAAAAAGGGTGATGATGACATGGAGTAGAACGACGGCTTTCTTGTCTGAGCCAGTTGTAGTCTAGGGTCTTTTTACTTTTGTACTTTGTTTCTCTGTAAACTTTCCAAGCTGATGTAACTCATTACGGATTATTAATAAAATTGAGTTCTTTTCTTCGATTCTGGTGTACTCTTCTTTCTTTTGTATTTGATCTAATGTACCTAAATTTTTTGTCAATAAAACCAGATTTCTTCACAGCTCTGGCTTGTGTATTTTTATTCTTACGAACTGCAATACTCGCAAATCTTGTGAACTGTGGTAGATGGCCAATAAATCAACTCTGTTTTGTCATGTCACTGCTGCTCTGTAGTATTGGCCTAGGTTCTAGCCATTTAAGCTCATAGTTAGTGTGAGCACAAATGTTTTAGAATTATTTGCATTTTAGACCAGTCCTTTACTTGGTTGTAATTAGGATGCTGTCTCCTAAGCAAAGTAACTTATAATAACTTGAGCAAATCTAACACTGAATAACTTTGAGCAGGAGGTCTTACAAAGATCATGATCTGTGGGATGACTTGAACTGTCCATAATGAGTATTTGTGTCCTTCAGGACTTAACTGTTGATCCGTGAGGCTTGTAATGATAATTGAGTTGAACTTTCATAAGTAAGGTCTGTCCACCAGGACTAATAATAACCGGGTAAAAAGACTTACAGTATTTGAATTGATCAAAACCTTTGCTCATCAGAAGAGTAAATAACATGTCTTCCAAGATCAAATCTTCTTTAGATAAGGCCTGAATAGGAAGCTTCGTAATAACTGAACCAGAATTGGTAGTTGCGCATATGTATTCTATCTTTAGTATAGGGAGTAACTGAACAGGTTCATCCCTGTACAGAGAAGGTGCAGACCTGTATCACTTGCATAAGCTGCAAGGTTTTTAGGGGTCTATTCTTTACGATGGACCAGACCAGGAGGTCTGTGCATTGAATGGACCTATCCCGAAGGACTTGTAGTGGATACAAGGCTTTAAGGATCAATACGCTGGATCAGACCTAGGGGTCTGTGCATTAAGATGACCAAGCCTGAAGGACTTATAATGGATACAAGGCTTCAGGGGTCAATACGCTAGACCAGACCTAGGGGTCTGTGCATTAAGATGACCAGGCCTGAAGGACTCGTAATGGATATAAGGCTTCAAGGGTCAATACACTGGACCAAACTTGGGGGTTTGTGCATTAAGATGACCAGGCTTGAAGGACTTGTAATGGATACAAGGCTGCAGGGGTCAATACACTGGACCAGACCTGGGGGTCTATGCATTAAGATGACCAAGCCTGAAGGACTCGTAATGGATACAAGGCTTTAGGGGTCAATACGCTGGACCAGACTGATAACTGGTTAAAAAGTGCATATTTATTTTGTTAACCCTAGATATTCTTGCACTTTTATTATTTTAATTTCTCCAATCTATATCCATTTGTTAGTTAATTCTTGTTTTATCTTTTTGCAGAGAAAGCTTGACAAAGTTGATGATTTGGAGTAAAAGGAAAATATTGGGCTTTGAAGTGCTAAAAGAAGTGGAAAACAAGTGGTTATAGGTTAGAAGAGAGGCTTGATCCATATGTTGGTGGACCAGGGCCCATTTTAGCATTATAGACTCTATTTTGGAGCACTTTAGCCTACCCTTTTTGAGCTCCTAATGTTTAATTAAGGGATTCTTATTTTATTTTCCTTAATTCTTATTTTAGGGGGATTATTTTTGGAAAGATAATTTTTTGGGGGGAGTGTTTGTAAAAAAGGGGGGATATCAGGAGAAGGAGGAGGCTATTTTTTTGGGGATTCGGAGGTTGAAAGAGGTAAGAAGGGGGAACAAAATGAGGGGAAGAAGAAGACGACTATAAAGAAGAAGATGAAGAACTCCATGGCTATGGTGTTCTCCTCTTCCACCATCATGGGCTAAGCTTCTCTCATTCCTAGGGTTTAGATGAAACCCTAGTTAAGTAATCTTGCTTCTTTGTATTTTAGTTTTGGATGTTGATTGTATAACTTTGGAATTTTATTAATGCAATGATTGTGTTATTAGGTTTCACATAATAAATTTCTGTAATTTTTTTTTTTTTTTTGTGGTTATACAATAGTAATATTTGTACATACATTAAAACCGTAGGACGAGTTATAACTCAGGGAAAACAAATTGTGACTATGACCTTAGAATTAGCGTAGACAATTTTTGTTGACCAAAGATGATTCGTTTTTAGGGTTTTGGTGCGTGGTTTTCTTGATGATTGTATTGAGGCTTGTAGCAAAAATACATCTATTACATCCAAATTTAATGGCCCTAGAATTAATACAATTGAAGCTAGTTACAAGATTAGTGGTGAATTCAACACCCTAGGAATCCTCTTTTAATTTGATTCATCGTTAATTTAGTTGAATATTTGCTTTAATTATAGTTCTCATTTAATTTTTTTTTTTTAAAAAAACAAGCAATCACTCTTTGTGAATTTGAATTAAAATTAATCTCAACTTTGGTTTTTAAACAATTAACAATCTCTGTGGGTTCGACCCTTACTTCTCTACTATACTAGTAGTTTAGTTTGGTAATTTGATTGATTTCCACGATAGATCAATTTTTGGCGCCGTTGCTGGGGACTGTTGAATTGTTAAAAATTTAGTAGTTGATTTTTATTTTAATTCTTTATTTTCTGCTATTATTCTTTTTCTATGTCTTTGGTGTGCAGCAATTATAAAAAGCTAAAGAGAAGCAGAGTCGATTGGAGCAAACGCGGGTTGGAAAAAAAAATAATAAAAGAAGAAAAATTCTACCATCTTTGCAACCGATCACAGTGAAATCTTTCCCTTCTCTTTCCATTTTATTTTTGCTACATTTGGTATACTTGATTGGGTAGGTTTATTTGTTTTATGTTTGGTTGCCATTCGTGCACCCAGACTTAGAAAAATTAGACCTTGAGCTAGAAAAAACCTTGAGAGCTTTTCGTGGTTTGTCCATTAAGTCTGGAGTTTTAGGAAATCCTATTTCTATAGACATGGCTGATAATGGTGGACAACAACAACCACAGCCTCTTAAGGCTCATTTTGTTCCTACAACATATACCAACCCTTCATGTATTCAAATGTCTGCTGTAACTGGGCATTATGAAATTAGACCCCAAACCATTCAGATGTTACCATCTTTTTATGGGAAATCAAATGAGGACCCATATCAACATCTGAATGAATTTTTGGAGCTTTGCACCACTGTCAATGTGCAAAATCTGAGTGAGAATGCTTTTAAGTTAAGGTTGTTCCCTTTTGCATTGAAGGATAGAGCCAAACAATGGCTCGGTTCTTTGCCTACAAATTCCATAACAACTTGGGCTCAACTCCAACAAGAGTTTTTTAAAAAATACTTTCCTATAAGCAAAACCAATGATATGAGAAGAGCCATCACAAATTTTACTCAATTCGATGGCGAGTCTTTTCATGAAGCTTGGGAGAGATTTTTGGACTTTCATAGGAAGTGTCCCCATCATGATATCATGCGTTGGTAGTTGGTACAGAGTTTTTATGACGATATCATAGAACAAAATCGTCAAATGATTGACTCTGCTTGTGGAGGGACTTTCCTTAACAAGAATCAGGATGAGGCATGGGATCTTTTTGAGACCCTTAGTGAGAATTCGCAGCACCATGCCTTAGCAAGTCGGAGAGCTCCACCCACCTCCTCAGTGTCCCTAAAAGATGTGGCATTTATGAAGTTGGACAACCTGTGGATGTCCAAAAGCAAGTTGCGGCGTTGTCTAGGAAACTAGACCAAGTTTTGGCTAGGGGATAAGTTTGCACTTCTGCTTCTGCCACTCAAGAGGTGTGTGCTTAATGTTCATGCCTAACTCATTATGTGTTAGACTGTCCCTTAGCCCCATAATATCCAGAGTTTGTGGAAGAACAAGTTAATGCTCTTCAAGGTTTTTCCAAACCGGGTAATGATCCATATTCTAGCCATTACAACTCGGGATGGAGAAACCATCCAAATTTTTCTTGGAGGCCTCAAGCGTTAAATCCTTCATTCTCACAAAATTCAAGGCCAAATGTGCCTAATTCTTTTCCATCATCGTCCTATCATCCTCCTCCCCAGCAATATCAACAACCACCTTCTCCTCCTAGAAATTCAGCTTTTGAGGACAAGGTGTTGAGTGCTTTGCAAGCTTTAGAGTCAAATCATTAGTCCGACACTCAATTGCTCCACTCATACACTCAGTCCATCTCGAAGCTAGAATCCAAAATGGGACAACTAGCACAAGCTGTGGGTAGAAGAGATGAGGACATTTACCAAGTCAACTGGTGAACAACCCTAAAGGCCAATATGGGGTAGAGTCTTCCAACCTGAATGATCAATTTCATGAGCAAGTTAAGGCCATAACTACTCTTAGGAGTGAGAGAGTGGTAGATAACAAAGTTGAGTATAAGGCTGAGGGTGAATTATGGCATCCTATGTGCCTAAGGCCCCTTACCCTTCCTACTTGGCCGACCCATCTCCTTTTGGGAAAAAAGGTGCAAATATGGAGGAGATGCTTGAGATTTTTAAGCAAGTTAAGATTAACTTGGCACTTCTTGATGCAGTCAATCAAATTTCTTCCTATGCCAAATTCTTGAAAGACCTTTACACTCAAAAGCGAAAAGCTAAAACTCATGTGTCAAAGAAGGTCTTTCTGACAAAGCAAGTGAGCTCTATTCTTCAGCACCAAACTGCACCTAAGTTCAAAGATCCTGGAGCCCCCACAATTTCTTATGTCATTGGTAATTACATTATTGAGAGGGCGCTCGTTGACTTAGGGGCAAGTGTCAATTTACTGCCATACTTTGTCTATAAGCAATTTGGGTTAAGTGAGTTGAAGCCTACGACGGTGTCTTTGCAGTTAGCTAACAGATCCGTCAAGTTACCTCGTGGGATCATTGAGGATGTTTTGGTGAAAGTAGACAAATTCTACTTTCCAGTTGATTTCTTAGTTTTAGACATGGAGCCCGTTCATGACCCTAAGTGTCAGATTCCCGTCATCTTAGGTCGACCCTTCTTAGCTACTACTCATGCATGTATTAATTGTCGAACTGGAGTGATGGATATTTCTTTTGGGAATATGACTGTGAGGCTCAATGTCTTCAATGCTTCACAACAACCTCTACATGAGAAGGATTGTTTTTCAGTGGATGTGGTTGATGGGATAGTTGAGGAATCTCTCCCTCAAATCTTGATTGAGGATCCTCTGGAGAGATGTTTGACTTACTTTGATAGTGATGCTTTCAATATTGATGGTTCTATTGAAGAAGTCAATTCATTGCTTGACTGTTCTCCTTCGATAGACTATCTTGCTTGGAAGTCTAGACCGGAACCCCTACCTAATCTTGCGAGCACTCTTGCTTTTCCATCTTTAGAGTTGCCTCCAAAGCTTGAGTTGAAGCCACTCCCGGCTACTCTTAAGTATTCATTCTTGGGACCCGATGACACTCTCCCTATTATCATTGCTTCTAATCTTCCAAGTGAGCAAGAGTGCCATCTTCTTAAGGTTCTTAGAGAGCACAAGGGTGCTATAGGTTGGTTGGTAGCTGATTTGAAAGGGATTGATCCCTCTATTTGTATGCACCGCATTCATTGAGAGGATGATGCAAAGCCATCTTGAGAAATACAGAGAAGGCTTAATCCTAACATGAAGGAGGTTGTCAAATTGCTAGATGCGGATATTATTTACCCAATTTTTGATAGTAAGTGGGTGAGTCCCACCCAAGTGGTACCAAAGAAGTCTGGTATCACTGTTGTTAAGAGTGATAAGGGTGAGCTTGTCCCTATGCGCACCACCATAGGGTGGAAAGTTTGTATTGATTATCGCAAGCTCAATTCTATGACCCGGAAAGACCACTTTCCTCTCCCATTCATTGATCAAATCTTGGAGAGGTTAGCGGGTCAAAGCTATTATTGCTTTCTTGATGGTTATTCTGGATATAACCAAATTGCAGTCTTTTTGGAGGATCAAGAGAAGACCACTTTCACTTGTCCATTTGGCACATATGCATATCGCCGCATGCCTTTTGGATTGTGTAATGCATCGGCGACCTTTCAGAGGTGCATGATGTTTATCTTCTCCGACATGGTAGAGAAATTTTTAGAAGTCTTCATGGATGACTTCTTTGTTTTTGGCCCCTCATTTGATGATTATCTCCAAAACTTGACCAAAGTTTTGAAGTATTGCAAGGAGAAAAATCTTATGCTTAGTTGGGAAAAGAGTCATTTTATAGTTCAAGAGGGGATTGTGTTGGGACACATTGTGTCCAAGAGAGGGATTGAGGTCGACAAGGCCAAAGTCCATCTCATTGCTAAGCTTCTGCATCCTACCACGGTCAAGCAAGTTCGATTGTTTTTAGGACATGCGGGTTTCTATCGTCGGTTTATCAAGGACTTTAATAAGATCTCTAGGCCCTTGTGCAATCTTCTTGCCAAAGATACTCCATTTGTCTTTGATAGTGCGTGTGTGGTGGCTTTTGAAAAGCTTCATGACTCTCTTTCCTCCGCCCCGATCATGCAACCACCCAATTAGTCCATTCCTTTTGAAATTATGTGTGATGCCTTCGACTATGCAGTTGGAGCAGTTTTGGGATAAAGGGTAGAAAAAGTTCCATATGCTATTTACTATGCGAGTAAGACTCTTTATGATGCTCAATTGAATTACACCACCACAGAGAAAGAGTTACTCGCTGTAGTATTTTCTTTGGATAAGTTCCATTCCTACCTCTTGGCTCTAAGGTAGTTGTTTATACCGACCATGCTGCTTTCGGCATTTACTTTCCAAGAAAGAGACCAAGCCGAGATTGATTAGGTGGATTTTGTTGCTTTGAGAGTCTCATTTGGAAATTCGGGACAAGAAAGGTTCTGAAAATGTCGTAGCCGACCACCTGTTCCGCATTCTTGTTGAGCACACGAGTGACACTCAACCTTTGCATGACTCGTTTCCTGACAAGCAACTCTTTTCTGTGTCATTAGTGAAACCTCCTTGGTTTGCTCATATTGTGAACTATCTTGCAATCGGTCAAATTCCTTCCCAATGGTCCAAACAGGACAAAGACCGATTTTTCTCGCAAGTTAAGTTTTTCTATTGGGAAGATCCTGTGCTCTTTAAGTATTGCTCTGACCAAGTTATCAGCCATTGTGTTCTAAAGAGTGAGTTTCATAGCATTCTTACTTTCTGTCATTCTTTAGCTTGTGGTGGCCATTTTAGTGGTTGTAAGACGGCGGTGAAAGTCTTACAGAGTGGGTTCTATTGGCCCACTCTATTCAAGGATGCACACAATTTTTGCTAGACTTGCATTCGGTGTCAGCAAATTGGGACGATGTCTCGCAGAGATATGATGCCTCTTGCCCCAATCTCAGTTGTTGAGATATTTGATGTATGTGGTATTGATTTCATGGGACCGTTTCCACTGTCATTTGGCTTTGAGTATATTTTGGTAGCAGTGGACTACGTGTCCAAGTGGATTGAGGCTGTGGCAACTAGAACCAATGATCACAAAGTGGTGGTCAAATTCATTCAAGAGAATATATTTTCTCGGTTTGGTATGCCACGGGCGATTATTAGTGATGGAGGGTCTCATTTTTGTAATAGACCCTTTGCAATCTTGCTTCAAAAATATTCCATCACTCATAAAGTCGCCACTCCTTACCATCCCCAGACTAGTGGGCAAGTTGTAGTGTCGAATAGGGAGGTCAAGTCAATTCTTAAAAAAACGGTACGGCCCGATCGAAAAGATTGGTCTTTACGTTTAAATGATGCTTTATGGGCATATCGTACCGCTTACAAGACCCCTATTGGCATGCCTCCTTACCGATTGGTTTTCGGTAGAGCTTGCCATCTCCCGGTGGAGCTAGAGCATAAGACCATGTGGGCCATTAAGAAGTTCAACTTTGATATGCTTGTTGCCGGCTCTAACCGAAAGCTCCAACTCAATGAGTTAGAGGAGCTTAGGAATGATGCGTATGAGAGTTCCTGCATTTACAAGGCTTGGACTAAGGCGTTCCATGATTCTCACATTAATCGTAAGTCCTTTGAGCCCGGTCAAAAGGTGTGGTTGTTTAACTCTAAGTTATGGTTGTTTCCTGGGAAGTTACGGTCTAGATGGGATGGTCCGTATGTGGTTGTTCAATCTTGGTCTCATGGTGCGGTAGAAATTTATAACCCTCGGAGTGGTCTCATGGCGAAAGGTTAAAGTTGTTTATTGAGGGTGTGGAGGAAGGGAATTTGATTGAGGAGATTGATCTTGAAGACCTAGTTTATGTTGATTGATTTTTCTTCTCTTGTTGTGTCTGGCTGAAGACATTAAACTTAGCTATTTTTTTTAGGAGGAAACCCAATTTTTTTTTTTTGTTATTTTTAATTGAGTTTTTATTGTTTTGTAAGTGTTTAGTATTTATTTTATTCCTATTGTTTTAAAAAGAAAAAAAAATGGAGTCTTTCTTTAGTCATTTTTGTTTTCTGGACTAAAAAGCTCAAGCACTTTTCAAGAAAGCTTGAGCTTTGCGTCGCTGAAGCTCGAGCACTCCCAAAAAGCTCGAGCACGTTTTCCTCCAAAATTGTTTAACATTCTGCCCCGAAAAGCTCGAGTTTTTTCAAGAAAGCTCGAGCTCATTTTCTTCCCTCAAAGTTCTTAAGTTTCTGTCCCAAAAAGCTCGAGCGCTTTTCATTTAAAAATAAAAAAACCTTTTTTTTCCCTCAACCTTTCCTTGTGCCGCATAGCCACCACACCCGTCTCCACCCTTACGCCGGTGATCAACTCGTTGTCCTCAACCAACACCGGTCTTCACAACCACCATCACCGGCGATCTCACCCACCTTCCTCTCTCTCATCTCTATCCTCTCCTCTTCTCCACCAACTCTCCCAAACTCACCAACGACCTCACCCCTCTCCGGTCTTCTTCTCTAGTCTGCTGCAGGTACGGTTTTTCTCTCTCTAGTCTCCCTCTCTCACCAACTTCTTCCTCGCCATTATCTCACCATCTACATCACCTTCCTTTACTCATCGTTGTCGCACCACCATCGCCCCGGCCAACATTATCATCTACAACATGACGACACGCAACACTCACGACGAACCATCCACCCCAGTCACCGACCCACCTACCCAACACCACCACATTGTTGGCATACTCATAAACCCACAGTCTCTATCTCTCATCTCTCACAACCTCAAACCTAACCACTAACCTTCTATTTATTTATTTATTTCTTTATTATTCCACTATTCTTGTTTTTGTTTTTAGTTTTTTATTCTTTTTCTGTTTTTGTTATCTTTTTTATTTTGTTTTTCATTTTGTTTTAGTCTTTGTGTACTTTCCGTTGGGTCTACGTTGTGTGTCCTGAGCTTGGTATTTTCTATGTGGTGTGATATGCAAATTCAGTGTCAATGTGCTGTGTGTGTGAGAGCATGATGTGTTGTGCTTAAGATATCTTGAATTTCTTGTTTTTCTTCACGGATTTCCTTACAATTGTTCATCCATTCTGTGGCTTGATATTGTCTTTTGCATTTTATAATATGCCTATTTATCTGCCTCGAAGTATATATTTATAGCTTTGCACATATATGTGGCATTTATGTTTTACTGTTTTTATATTGTGCACATCGGAATGGCTTATGACGATTGCAAAAATTTGCATAGAAAGTCGTTCCAAATTCACTTCATTCCACTATGGATTTGGTTTAGTTGTTTCTCAGCCTGCATTGGCAGTTATTGGCATATTGATATTCTTTTTCCAATTTGTTTTGTTATGCCAATATTTAGATTTTATGACCCTAATGATTTTTATTGTTTAGTTTGTTATTGTAAGGATCCATGGGTCGCCCAAAAGCTTCAAAAAGCCGTGCAATTGAAGTTGAATCCACTTCACGCAAACGGCCCATTCAAACCTGTCAAATTCACATTGAGCAACCAAATGAGAAATGGGCCACAAAACCAATTGCCATATAGACTATATTTGATGTGGCCTCGTTCTTTCAGGACGATCCTATAACCGAATGGGCGGTCCAAAAGTTCTCCAACCACCACTTACAAGCTTTGCTAGCCCCATCCAATGTTGCATACTCTCGGTTAGTTCGCTTGTTCTATCAGAACATGTATCTTCAGCCAACCAACTCACTGGTATTTTTTACTAACATTAATGATAAGGAGATCTTTGTAACCAAAGAGTTTATTACTGCTGCATTGGGTTATCCTCTTTAGTCTCACCTTGCTTACTTCCCTCAGTTACTAGTTTCACGAAAAGTCACTGCTTTGAGCACTGTTCCATTGGGTAACTCTACACCAAATCACATTCTATGTTCTCAACTTCCATGGTAGCTTTGGTTTGTTGATTCAGTGCTCAAGAAGAATATGTGTCTCAATGGTCATGATCAACAACGACGAGGGGATTTCCTTGATGCCCAATATGCTGTGGAGAATGGCTTTTCTTGTGACGTTGCTGACATGATTTGGAACCAAATGTATGATTGTTATAAACAGTTCATCAAGACACCCACATAGCATGCTCAAGCATGGCCTCTGCCCTTTGCCAATTTGATCACTATATTGGTTCGAGCCGATGGATATGACATTCCTCCTAGTGGGCCGTCTGATACTACTTGTGTTTATTATGGTCAGTATCCCTGGGCTGTTAGTTGGCACAGATTGGTTCGAGAAAGTAGGCAGCATTCTAGGTTGTCCCGTAACTTGTGTGGCTTAGTAACCCTATTGAGATTCCTCCATCCACATCCACTGGACCTTTATCTCCTCCCATTTCATCTCCACTTTTGTTTCCTACCACCTCGGAGGATAGATCACATTTGGACTATAGTCATCTTGAGTAGCGGTTTGATGCATTTGAGGCTCAGTATCAACTTGATATTGCAGAGACTCATCGCCTTCTTCGGGCTATTCTTGCCCTTAGCTCCTGCCTTCTGATTCACCGGGCTCTTTGCCCCCTTAGTTCTCTCCACTTAGGTGCACTCTTTCATTTTACTTCTTTTGTTCTATTTCATGTTCTTTGATGTCATGTCCCCTTGAGGACAAGGTGTCAAATAAGTTGGGGGGAGTTGCTATTATTTTGCCTACTTGAGCTCAATATACTTCGTGATTACAATTTTATTGTTTTGAGCGTATTCATGTATTTCTGAGCTTGCATGAGAATCATTGTGATAGTTGTGCACTGCTAGTGATTTGTCTTTCCCTAATTTTCATAATTGGAGACAAATTGGGTTGCTACTCTTGTGACTCTATGATTTGATGGTTAGACTTTGAGACTTTAGTATCATGATGGCATTGACTGAGACTTATAACCAATGTTATGTAGATTTGATCTTAAACTTTATTTTAAGGGTTATACAGTTTGCATATCTCCATTCTATCAACTACCATTGTCACATGTTTAAGGTCAGTCAGTTCAGATGTCAGATGACACTTCTTGCCTTTGGGGAATGAAACTAGGCCCTCTTTCTACTTTGAGCCTGTTCATTTGTTTCTTGCATTTTTACATTATTTACCTGATAGGAACCAAGTTGAGCCTTCATTATTATATCTTTCTTTCCATAGCTAGTAGCCTCGCTTTGGGTGAAGAAGTTGGGTGATTTTATGTACATCTTCACTTTTCTACTTTCAAAACACCAAATTCTCAAAAAAAAAAAAAAAAAAAAAAAAATTCATTACCTTTCCGTTTCTTTTTGGTTTGCTTAAGTAGAAAAGTTGTGAGTAGTTTGGGAATGCTTTTATTGGAATTTTGGGAGTGGTGTTGCAATGTTCAAAAAAGATGATGAGTTTGGAAAACTGTAGTTTATTCACTTCAGCTTCTTCGCTTATCACATCGAGATTATTGTTCACTTAGCCCTACTTTTGACCTTGACCTACGTTACAACTAGAAACAAAGACATAGTCGACCCCTAAGGTGTAGTAGTTGATGATTGAGGATGTGACTGTAATGATCATGTGACATTGGGAGTTGATTTTTGTAGTGGTTAGAATTCTCTCTATATTATTCTTGTTGTGCTTTCATTCATGTTTGCATGTGGATTATTTGATTTGTACTCAACAGTTATTCTATCCACATGCATGAGAGGATACATATGCACCCCATCTTTGTGAGCTTCATTTGTGAGTGATATCTTTTGGTGAGATTTGGAGTCAAAGTAATGCCTGTTTGAAAAGAAGTTTCATTGCCTAAACATCTTGTTATGGTTGTTGCCTTTGTGCACACGGATTCTATCCATTTTTGAGCACTTGGGGAATTCACATGTTGCTTTTAGTGAGATAATTGTTACTTTGCTTTGATTGTAACTCAGTTATACGTTCATTAAGATTCATTTTTATTGATTGTGGAGTATATTGTGTTTAAGTTGGGGGGTGTCGAATTTTGTGGGTAGATTCATTACAAACTTTCACGAGACTATAACTCGTCCACTAGGGTAACCTAGGGGTTTAGAGCCTTATTGCATATGGTAAATGCAATTGTGTATCCCACGAAAGAGGATTTAGTTAGTTGTATTTTGTCTCTTATTTTTTGGCTTTGCTCGAGGACTAGCAAAGTGTAAGTTGGGGGGTGTGATAACTGGTTAAAAAGTGCATATTTATTTTGTTAACCCTAGATATTCTTGCAATTTTATTATTTTAATTTCTCCAATCTATATGCATTTGCTAGTTAATTCTTGTTTTATCTTTTTGCAGAGAAAGCTTGACAAAGTTGATGATTTGGTGGTGGATTTGGAGTAAAAGAAAAATATTGGGCTTTGAAGTGCTAAAAGAAGTGGAAAACAAGTGGTTATGGGTTAGAAGAGAGGCTTGATCCATATGTTGGTGGACCAGGGCCCATTTTAGCATTACAGACTCTATTTTGGAGCGCTTTAGCCTACCCTTTTTGGGCTCCTAATGTCTAATTACAGGATTCTTATTTTATTTTCCTTAATTCTTATTTTAGGGGGATTATTTTTAGAAAGATAATTTTTTTGGGGGAGTGTTTTTAAAAAGGGGGGGATATCAGGAGAAGGATGAGGTTGTTTTTTTGGGGATTCGGAGGTTGAAAGAGGCAAGAAGGGGGAACAAAATGAGGGGAAGAAGAAGACGACTCTAAAGAAGAAGATGAAGAACTCCATGGCTATGGTGTTCTCCTCTTCCACCATCATGGGCTAAGCTTCTTTCATTCTTAGGGTTTAGATGAAACCCTAGTAAAGTAATCTTGCTTCTCTGTATTTTATTTTTCAGTTAATTAGCTTTGGATGTTGATTGTATAACTTTGGAATTTTATTAATGCAATAATTGTGTTATTCGGTTTTACATAATCAATTTCTATGATTTTTTTACGTGGTTATACAATAGTAATATTTATACATACATCAAAACCGTAAGACGAGTCATAACTCAGTGAAAACAAATTGTGACTATGACCTTAGAATTAGCGTAGACAATTTGTGTTGACCAAAGATGATTCGTGATTAGGGTTTTGGTGCGTGGTTTTCTTGATGATTATATTGAGGCTTGTAGCCAAAATAATCTTTTACATCCAAATTTAATGGCCCAAGAATTATTACAATTGAAGTTTGTTACAAGATTAGTGGTAGATTCAACACCCTAAGTGTGATATCCCGACCCGGGATACGACACATATACCGAGGCAAGTTGATTGAATAGTGTAACATGGTCTGTTTAGAGCTCTATATTATTTTAACATATGTACAGTGTCGGGTAGTACCGAGCAACTCAGAGCCTTACCCCGAAAAGCGTGCATGCATGCAACCCATGCATACATACGTACGTACACAAGCATAGATCATGAAATATTAGTGTATGTGTACATGACTAAAAATACAATTATATGTATTTATACGGCTATAAATACATGTATAAAACTATGTATTTTATATGTATATATATGTATAATGTAAATGTATTTTGTATACAAATTAAGATAAAGAGAAAAAGGAAAGGAAGCTTCCAAGCAACAAAATATCAGTGTGTGCATCACTCTGTGTGTGTGTGCATCACTGTGTGTTTGTGTGTGTTGGGAAACCACACCAACCGACTTGGTGAGGTGGTGTGTGTGTATATGTAATATATGTATATATATATATATATATGTGAGGTACGTGGATGGAGGAGATTAAAGGGACGGTTCTCTGCAGTCATTCTTGACTGAAAGAGGCAGAGAGAGAGTGATAAGGTAGAGAGAGAAAGAGGGAAAGGGGCGGTGGTGTTTATATATATGTATACGGGTCTTGTGAGTTAAGAGGTTAGAAAAGAAAAGAAGGGTCAGGAACTGAAGGGGAGAAGAAGGGAGAGAGATTGATTCAAAAACAGAAAGGTGGGAGGGTCACAGTGAGCTCAAAATCCGAAACCCAGGTAATTGATTTCAGTTCTGTTATTTCGATTTAAAGCATGAAGCTTGTATTTACTTATAGGGTCTAAATCAGTATGAAAAATAGAACTTATTGCAAAAAGAATGATAAGGAAAGGTTAAGAAACCATAGAGAAATTCGGAGTTGCAGGTTTCATAGATAATCTCGGGGTCCATGAATTTTATGTTTAAAACTTGTTTTAAAGTTTATGAAAATGATCCTTATACATGCAGAAATACACTAGAAACAATTAAGGGTCAAAACAATGGGTAAACAGGCACGAAATAGAGAAAATGCAGTCGGCCGGAGCCACGATTTTTCTCTATTTCGTGAGGAATCAGTGGTTTAAATTGAAAACTAAGGTTGGAAATATACTCTACATGAAAAATAGAAAAGAATGGCATTCAAAATGGGGGGAAAAACCATCGAAAACAGGTGACCGTCGCCGGAGAAGGTGACTGTGCACTGCCGGAACCCTACCGGAGACGTGGGGAGGATGATCGAAAAATCAGGGAGGCTACCGGGTTAAGTCTAGACGGGTCCGGGTTGGATCCGGGTCGGTACCCGACCGGATATGAGATGGGTAAGTTAAGCTGTGTCGTTTTGGGTTTTTAATTTAAATGGGTTTTGGGCTGTTTGGTTGCAGGGATAATAAATTGGAATTGGGTTTGGGGTTATCCAAACCATGGATAGGGTAGGAAACCAGGTTTATTGTAATCCGGTTTTTCAAATGAACTAAACCGTTTGGTTCAGTGAGGAACCGAACCGGTTAGGGTTTCTAAATGGTGAACCCACTGGTTCAGACCGAGATTTAGGGAAATTCCATTTTGACCCCAAATGTTTTGAAAAATTACACTAAGGCCCAAACAGAAAGTTAATTAAATATTAATTTTTACAATAATGCCCCTATTTCAAAATTGGGTCAAACGAAGTCCAAACGATACAAATGAATAGTCAAAACCTATTATCTCGGAAGTTCTGAGTCCAATGGTGGGGTCCATTTTATGAGACGGAACCCCGAAGGATAAAATACCGCAAAAGTGCAAAATGACCATTTTGCCCTTTTAGTACAAAAGTCCAAATGGAATTCCGCGAAAGCCTAAACCGACTTTCTTCGGCGTTCCGGACTCAATGGTAAAGTCTAAAATAGTATTTGAAATACTTATGATAGAAAGGCATAAAATTTGATGAATAGCATATATTCTGAAACGTATTCACTGATATATAGGGAACTCAAAAGGCAAGGGTATACTCACGGATTTCTGAGATAGAATCACGATAGAGGTAAGTGGATCACTTTCTCTTCCATGTGGTGTTTCTAAAGCCAAGTTTATTCATTACTGCCAAACTTGTACTCTTGAAAGTACTTCATGTTATTGCAATCCACAGTATGATATTGTTCTATCTTGCGGACATTGATTGACTATTGTACTATTGTTATCATATTGAACCATGCCTTGAAAGGCTTACTCTTATGCTTTACTGTGTATATGATATTCCATTTTCATACTCCTTATGGAATCACAAATGATCATGCAATGTTTATAAATGCTGGAATTGTGCTTAGTCACAATATCCATCCGATGCTTCTGTGACGAACTAGTCCGTGAACGGACTGTGTGGCAAAAGATGTGAGTTTAACTGAGAGGTATGCCGGGCCTCGAATTACACAGAGGGGCTGCCATTCCCTACTACAGATTATAAGCATCTCCATTGGATTATTGTTATGGATATATTGTTGAATGGTTACTGTTCCTTATGGATTACTGTTTCTTATGGGTTATCTTACGTTGTTCATTGGTTTGATTGAAATCGTTTTATTGTGGCAGTACTTTTATTGTGACAGGTTATTGTTGAGAAATCCTTATCACTGCTTATTCATTACTTCTGATTGTATATTGTGCCCCACTATTTATTGGCCATCATGGCAACTGTTCTCATTAGCTATCACATCATCTTACTTCTTATGATTGGCTATCATATTTTTATTCATGGATTCATGTTCTTTGTCATCATCGATACCAGTGTCGGAGATCTGGCTTACTTGCTGAGCTTCATAGCTCATTCCACCCCACTTACCCCCCATTTCAGGTGATGACGCTGCGAGACCCCAGTAGGAGTCTGAGAGCGTAGGGGGACATTTTGAAGTACTGTTCAGTCTATGTTAGTTCTCCCATGTATTCACCACCCCCGGGTGCTGGTTACGTTTTAGTTCTCATTTTGAATTATGTAGAACTATGTCATGTATTTAATAGACTTCCGCTGTTTAATTTATTTAAAAAGACTTCCGCTGGATTACTGTAATTTATAAAGACTTCCGCTGTTTATTGTTTTAAATTTTAGTACATTGCATATTAGTACTATGATACAGGAATGGAAAAAGTAGGGACGGCCTTCGGGTCGGCCCCGCGACACGAGATCCGCATAGGGTGGGTTTCGGGTCGTGACACTAAGAATCCTCTTTTAATTTGATTCATCATTAATTCAGTTGAATATTTGCTTTAATTATAGTTCTCATTTAATTTTAGAAAAAAAATTAACAAGCAATCACTCTTTGTGAATTTGAATTAAAATTAATCTCAACTTTGGTTTTTAAACAATTAACAATCTCTGTGGGTTCGACCCTTACTTCTCTACTATACTAGTAGTTTAGTTTGGTAATTTGATTGATTTCCACAATAGATCACAGACCTGGGGGTCTGTGCATTAAGATTACCAGGCCTGAAGGACTTGTAATGGATACAAGGCTTCAAGGGTCAATACGATAGACCAAACTAGGGGTCTGTGCATTGAGATGAACAGGCCTAAAGGACTTGTAATGGATACAAGGCTTCAAGGGTCAATACGACGAACCAGACCTAGGGGTCTGTAAATTGAGATGAATACATTTTTGAAGGGATTCAGAAGAGAGAAGCTTTATTGATAATATTTCGATAGGTGTTCTACACTCCAAGGCCTAGGTACAGGTTTTCTAGCTATGTTTTCTAACCAGTATGTGGTAGGTCTGACAACCTTTGTTACTCTGTAAGGACCCTCCCAGTTGGGCGTAAGCTTTCCCATAGTGGGATCTCTACTATTTGGGAACACCCTTCTCAGGATAAGATCCCCAATCCGAAAGCTAATAGGTTTTAGCCCTAGTTTAGAGTTGTTGGTCATCCTGTGCTGATATGTTTCCATCCTGATCCTGGCTTGATCTCTCTTTTCTTCAAGTAAGTCCAAGTTTTCTGCAAGTTGTTGATCATTGCCCCCTTGGTCGAAAGCTTTAGTCCTCAGGATAGGCATACTGATCTCAACAGGGATTACTGCTTTGGAACCATAGGCAAGTGAGAAAGGAGTTTCAAAGGTAGGTGTCCTTCTGGTGGTTCTATAGGCCCAGAGAACTCTAGGGAGTTCTTCAACCCATCTTCCCTTGGCTTCTTCCAACCTCTTCTTAAGAGCGTCAAGGATTGTTCGGTTGGTGACCTCTACTTGCCCATTGGCTTGGGGATGGCCTAGAGAGGCAAAATGTTGACTGATGTGCAGGTCTTGGCAGAATTTCTTGAAAACT
The DNA here is from genome assembly GCA_008638375.1 of Nyssa sinensis. Lineage (NCBI taxonomy): Eukaryota > Viridiplantae > Streptophyta > Magnoliopsida > Cornales > Nyssaceae > Nyssa > Nyssa sinensis. Next base: position 13,787,091 of record CM018044.1, read on the forward strand.
TTGCCAACAAACTGTGTACCATTGTCTGAAATGATAACACGTGGTATGCCGAACCGACAGACTATATTCTTCCAAGTGAAGTTCTTAACCTCTTTCTCTATAATGTGTGTTAGGGGCTCTACCTCTGCCCATTTGGAGAAATAGTCAATGGCCACCAAAAGATATTTCCTGTTTGGTGTGGCCTTTGGTAGAGGACCTATGATATCCATCCCCTACTAAGCAAAGGGCCATGGGTTGGCAATAGGAATGAGCTTATGGTGGGGCTGGTGTTAATAGGGAGCCAACCATTGGCATTTGTCACACCTCTGGACGTACTCTTTCGCTTGCTTCAGCATGCTAGGCCAATAATAGCCCAGTGTTAAAGCTCGGTGGGCTATAGTTCTACCCCTACTATGATTTCCACAGATTCCTTCATGTATTTCTGCTAGAACATACTGAGACTTCTCTAGAGACAGACGCCTCAGTAAGGGTTGTGAATGAGACCTGCAATAAAGCTTCCCATTAATAATAAGGTACCGAGCTGCCCTGATTCGGATTTTTCTAGCCTTGTTCTTGTCTTCTAGAAGGAGCCCTCTTTCTAGGTATTGGAAGATGGGAGTCATCTAGCTCTGGGTTTGCTCCGTAGCTTGAGCAACTTGGACCTCTTTTATGCTTGGTTCTGACTGATGGGAGATTTTCAACATGGATCCTCCTTCGGCCTTGAGGTGGGAGGCCATATTGACTAGTGTATCAGCCCTGGAGTTCTGACCTCTTTCAATTTTTTGGATTGTGAATTTTTGGAAAGATTGCTTTAGTAATTTCACCAGTTCTGAATACCGGAGCATTCTGTCATCTTTGATGAAAAACTCACCCGAAACTTGGCTTACCACAAGTTGGGAATCGGAGAAGACCTCGAGGTTTTGAGCCTCATATTCGAAAGCTAGCTTCAATCCAAGGATAAGAGCCTCATATTCTGCTTCATTATTTGAAGCTCTGAACCCCAGACTTACTACTGCCTTTTCTGCCATAAGCCCATCTGGGAATCGTAGCACCAAGCCGACGCTAGAACCATGATCGGTGGAAGATCCATTAGTATAAAGTTGCCATGTACCAGAGCTTTCATAGAGCTGTTGTAACACCCTGACCTGAAATATTACACGTGAAACCCAAAATACGAACTGAACGTCATAACGTACAGTGGTACTTGAACTTGTACGCGTATACTAGATAAAATTTTGGTAAGCTAATCTAAGCTTGTGAGTAATTTTAGCATTTGTCATGGGTTTTCAATTGGTAGTGGTTTAGCATAAGAGAGTTTATAAAATAATCACTAAACAATTGCTCGCATACTTTAAACACAAAATATATGCATTCTTTAAAATAGATGTTAAATAATATATATCTTAGTTCTATTAATAATTAATAATTAATAACTAATTAAATAGATAATTAATTAAATAATTTTTTGATATGCAACTGAGTCGAATAAATAGTGAAAACTTATTGTTTTGAAACTTCTAGATCTAATGGTAAGGTCCGTTTCACGAGATAGAGTCCCAAAAAAATACAATACCCGTAGAAGTGCCCAAATGACCAAAATGCCCTTATGTCCAATATGAGTTAAACGGACTCTAATTGAGTTAAGAAAATAGTAGATTTTTATTATTTCAAACCTTCTGGACACAACGGTGAAGTTCAAATTGTGAAAACAAAACCCAAAAAGTAGAGGCAAGTATATGACCATTTCCCCCTTGGGTAAATTAGTCCAATTGGGAATTGTGAAGGCCTAAATTAGTAAAAAAGGATATTCATAATAGTAAGACATAAATTCGATATATGGCATTAAAACTAAAATGTGTTTACTAATATATAGGAGACTCGAAAGGAAAAGGGAAGGCCACAAAATGCTAAGATGCGTTAAAAAGGTAAGTGAATTCCTATATCTTATACGTGGTTTTCCAAGCCACGATCTTTCTATTACTACCAAAACTTGTACTCGTGTATATATATCCACTGTTATTGTTCCCACCATGGATATTGTTCTACCTGGTGGATGCCTTTTAGTTGATATCTCATCACTTAATTCATTGTGTTGATGTTTATTCACTGTATGCTTATGTTATGGAGTTCCATGTTTTGTACATTTCATATGGAATACGATATAATCCTGATTTATGTTAAATGCCGGGTTTTGTGCTCAGTCACATTACCCATCTGATGCTATCTGATTGACTGGGACCTACGGGTCAAATGGACACATGGCAAAGATGGCGTTTTAGGCATATTAGTAGGCATTTTATGTGCATTCATGTAAATGGGGGGTATGCCGGGCCCCAAAAGACCGAGGGTTTGCCAAACCCTGAACAGAGTAAACGCATCATTCATGTTGATTGTAATACTAATGTTTATTGGAGTCATAGGTTGTTTTCACTTCCCTATGAATAAGTTTCATGTTGATTGTTCCTATTCATTGGATTTGACTGTGACCGTCTTATTGTGGCAGTGTTCATGTCGAATTGCGATTTTTTGAGCTTTCTTCCATATCCATGCTACACCATTACTTACACTTGTTATTGGGCTTTACTGTTCCTTGGCATTTGTGGCACTTTACTGTTGACTGCAACTGTTGTTATGATTGGCTGTCATGTTACCTTATTTTATATTTTTCTATGTCATCCCAAACCCGTATTTGGGATAGGCTTTTACTTACTGAACTTTGTTAGCTCATCCCATTCATTCTATTTTTCAGGTGAGTCTGCTACAGAACCACAAATGGAGGTCAGGAGCGTAGGGAGACAGTTGAGGAGTACAGTAGAATGATATAGTCTCTCCCATGTACTCACCACCTAAAAGTGGTTATGTTTGGTTATTGTCGGTTTTGTTTTCAGACTATGAATAATGTTTGTAAAAAGGCTTCTGCACTTTATTGATTATGTTACATTATTTATTGTTACCATTGATGCTAAGAATGAAAAAGTAGGGACGGCTATTGGGTCGGCCCCGCGACATGAGATCCTTATAGGGTGGGTTTCGGGTCGTGACAGTTATTATACATTTCCTCAAACTTAAGGAACACAATTCGGATGCCCGATTTGCAACTTATGCAAGAAAAGGGGAGTTAAGTGCCCCGAACAGCCCCATTGGCCCGTTGACGCCCGAAAATTTCCTAAAATGGTCAAACTCCCACCAAACCAGCTCACACACCTTTAAACAAATAAAATACATGTGCACAATCTTACAGAACACAATTTGGATTTCGATCTCATGGGTTCTCATCATTTGGTATCAAAGCTCAAGCTCCAAATCAAGTCTGATTTATCCTTTTTAATTCTTGCATTTAGGTTTTGTCTTAGGTATGTTCTAGGGTTTTCTATTCTGATCTGTGATTCCTTCTTCATTCTTGTTAATTTCGTGTGCTTAAATTCAGATATGTGATTTTCACAATTGACTATGTAATACCCTGACCCAAGGATGCTTGAACCTACGACACGTTTTACGAGGATTCAACAATAGTCCAAAAATTTATACGAGAAAGAACCGAGGGACGGGAAATATATAAAATAAGTATATTACAATATGATATGACGTAATTATATGTATATATGAACAGATGCTTAATACGCACATTAAGTGTGTGTTGTGTGTATATAGCCAAAAATATATAAATAAATATAAGTACATAAATATATATATATGTATATGTAAACACATGAATTAATACAATTGTATATTAAATATATATATGAGTATATATATATATATGTATATATATCTATACATACATACGGCTGCTATATGTATATTAATACATATATATATATATAAAAGTAAACTAGAGAAAGAAAAAAATGAAAAGGAAATGAAGTAGGAAGAGAACAGTAGAAGCAAGTAGAAAGCTGTAGAAGGATTGAGGAACTTGGAGTGTAGGACGGTGGACTGCATGCTACCATGCAACTGTTCTCCACACACATAAAAAAAAATGAAAGAAAATGAAGAAAAGAGAAGAAACTAACATGTGGCATTGCCAGCGACTATGAGGTCGGTGAAAAAAGAAAGAAAAGGGGGAAAGAGAGAGAATGTGAGAGAAAGAGAGAGGACTGAGACGTAGGAGGAAGAGAAATAGGAAAAAAGAGGTAAAATCATATGTTTCTCTCTCTAAAAATTTAAGCATGTATACACACTGTTTAAGTTATATTCATGCATATATGAAGTTTAGAATGTGTAAACTTGAACAAGGCATGAAAATTGGACCCTAAAAACATCCAGAACCCCAAGTCGTACACTAAACCGCCATAGATGGACCTTGTTAAAGCAGGTCTGAATTGATGGCAACCAAACCAAGTTTGGCCTATTGGAACCTAAACTAGACCACCTTAATGTCTTAAAAACACTAAACAGCGACTTAAAACCTAAAGGGAAGACCTCTAAAACTTGAGTTGCAGGTTCGGGTTTTGAAACCCAACCACACGAACTTGAAGTAAAACCCACTTTTGAAGATAAGAACTTGAACCCTATGATGAGGGGACCAAAATGAAAGAAACCCCAAGAACTTTGACCTAGAAATCAATATGAACGAGCTAGTGACAGGTTTGATTATCAAACCCTTAACCGAACGTTAGAGCTCAGTTGAGCTCTTATTTGAATGACAAACCTTACTTTAGTGTTTCAGAAACGTCATGGGATCGAAAACAGAGAGATTTAACAGTTTAAAATTCACAAAATTTAAAAAATGAAACCCAAAAATTAGGGCTACAGTAAGGGTGAGTTGGGGAAGACGATGAATAGTATTGGGACGAATTGGGTTGGGCTGGATCTGGGTTCGGGTCGAGACCCGACCCATCGCACAAATGGTTTAAGTGGGACGACGTCATGTGAGGGTTGTGTTATAATTTTAAAATTGAAGTCGGGGCTTTTGGTTACAAGGATAAGAAATAAAAATCAGAACTAAGGTTAAACTAAACCGTGGATAAGACAAGGGGTTGGCTATCTTATTCCGGTTCAGTGAGAATGAACTGAACTGGTTGGTCCAATGACTCAATAAGCTGGTTTAGGGTTTTGCTCAATGAGCCCACTAGTTCAGACCGAAAGTTAGAAAAATTATATTTTGACCCCAGAAGTTCTGGAAAATTATACTAAGGCCCAATACAGAATATTATTTTAACTAAAATTTCTAAAATACCCCTAAGTCTAAAATGGGTCAAACGAAGTCCAAATAAAATAAATAAATAGTGTATTTTGCCTATTTTGGACGTTTTGGACCCAATGATGAGGTCCGTTTTGTGAGACCCGACTCTAAAAAAATAAGACACGTTAAAGTATAAATTACTAAATTGCCGCTAACATGCCTGAAGCCAAATAAAAAGCCGAGAGGGTCTAAATTGACTTTTTTCGACGTTCCGGACTCAATGGTGAGGTCCATATTATGAATTGAAATACAAAAAAATGTGACACGTAAATATGTAAGGTAATAGAATCAAACTTTAAAATTTAACGAAGCTACCAGAAGAGTATACTCTAAGAGTATAACACCTAAGATGAAAGTTAGGATTCAGTACGATCTAAGCATAAGTTAAGAAGCATCAATAGAGATATTACAGTGGATATGAAGTTAATGAGACTACTTATGAATTGTTCTTAGGAACTACAGAGGAAGTGGGAAAACGCATTATTAGCACTAACCCCAAGGATCGAGGTGAGTAACCCTGTATTTGAAGTGGAGATTTAATTCCATGGATTTGAAGAAGTTTTAAGTTCGAAATATGTGAAGTATTGGAATAGCAAATTCAGTATTTACATGATTCTTGTTTTAAAGGACTTCTATTCTTACAAATCCTATTGTGACATGCTTAGTGAATAATTTTTATTATAGCTTCTTTTTAAAATATATTTCAGCATGTCTAAGTTTTAAATGCCAAACGTGGTTAGATATTCTGAATTTTCATATTCCAAGTATTTGAAGTTTCTGTTATGAAGCTATGAACGTTATGTTTAGAATGCTCATGAAAAGCATCTATTTGAAGAAGTCATATTTTACATGCTCATGAAAGCATCTATTTGGAGAAGCCATATATGAAATGTATTTGAAGCGACTACAGGGAGGCCATGTGTTAATGCTTTCATAGCATCTATTTGAAAATGTTTATATACCTCATGTAGCTACTAGTAATGCAAGATAAGTTGTGCATAAGCATTACATGCGACGTTGAAATTCTTCAAAATTCAGTGAAAATGAAAGCAGGTTTTACCCTCATTTTCCGATGCATATTTACATGTTTTGAAGTTCATATACTCTATGTGAAAAAGTGCGTGTTTAGCTTGAATACTTTAAATGTTTCAAAGCTATCTGTTTTAAAGAATGCATATACTCTATGTTCAAAGAATATGAGCAATTGGTAGTGAGTATTTTATAACCTCTTATGTGCTAAACCACTGCTAATTGAAACCCCATGATGAATACTGGAATTACTCACAAGCTTAGATTAGCTTACCCAAATTTTTATCCGACCCCCCTTTTAGGTAACAGAAGTGATCAGGACCCTATTTTGTGATGAAGATGTGAAAGCCTTGCCCATTTTGAGGAAGGGCGTAAGAAGTTCCTTACAGGGTAGCATGGAGGTAGAAGGACCATGTGTTGGTCACTTTGGTGTTGGCAGGTTATTTAATGTATTGTGGATTGTAGTTATCACTTTTGTTAGAGTAAAGGTTAGGGTGTCATGTAATAAAGTCCTGAGGGACAAATAGATATGTATTATGTATAAAACTTTAGAATTTTTATTATGCTCTGAATGTATAAACAGGTGTACCGCTATGAAGAGCGGCAGTACCGGGTGGATGTATGAAAGATTAAAATAAGACAAGAAAAGAAAAAGTTTTCCACATTTCCGCAACCACAGGCCGCACCACTGTCCGATACTGTTGCTTATGTAAGCCTTGGCCGAAGGGTGGCGGTCGCGATACGAGATCCACACAGGGTGGGTTTCGGGTCATGACAGACTACCTGTGTATTTGATTCAAGAATTCAGATCTACGAATTCTTTAATTGATTACACGAATCCTTACTTTAATTTCCAAATCTATAATCTTTACTTTGATTCCTACTATTTTCATTTCTTGTTGTTGAAATTAGATCAATCTCTTTTCTTTTCTTTTCTTTTCTTTTTTTTTTTTTTTTCCAGAAATTGCTATTATTGTTGCTGCTTATGACTGAATCTATATATATATATTTTTTTTTTAAAAAAAAGAAACAATGTATTCAAGGGTTGCTGCATAGTTATAAAAAAAAAAAGGAAAGAAAGAATTTTTGGAAATGGCTGTTTGATAGACTTTGCAATCCAAAAATTGAAGTGAGTTGGTGTTGATTGATCTTTATCTTCAAAGGGGTCGAATATATCATCTTTAGTATCTGGCGTCCTAATTGCTCTTTTCCTCGTACAATTCTTTGAGATCTGTGTCTTTTTAATTCCTTTCTTGTTTCTTGAATCTATTGCTGGTTGGAATAATGCAAGATTGTGTCTTGATTTAGTTCGACTATTTCTTAAAGAACTTGAAAGGGAAAACAAGTGAGGTGAAAGTCAAGAGTGGGTGAGAATAATATTGGCAAAGGCCAAAAGAGTGAAACACGAGTGAAGTGACCATATTTGAGCGTAAACACGTAACGTTTTACCACTAACATCCTTGTTTTGTAGGGCATTAAAAAAATGTCTCATAAGAGTGACTCAACACCTAAACAAGAGGCAAATAACTCATTCCTTGTGTTGCAGGCCATGCAACAACAGTTTGAACGGTTGAATTTGGTGTTGGGGGAGATAAGGGATAGAATGGATCAGCAAGAGGTCGTGATTAGAAATCTACAAGGTGGGCGAGATAGGAAGAAATGTGAGCCTAGTGTTGAAAATGAGTATGAGAACAAAGAAGATGATGAGGCTGAGGAAGACATAGTATCTAAAGTTGGTATGGGTGGAATGGGCAGACCTAAAGGAGGTAGGCATGGAAGAGGACATAGGAGAAATCCAAGGGGTCGAGATGGGATGGATAGGAACCTTGGGAGCATCAAAATGAAAATACTATCTTTCCAAGGTAGAAATGACCCTGAAGCTTATTTAGAGTTGGAGAAGAAAATAGAGTTGATTTTTTATTGTCACAATTATTCAGAGGAGAAGAAGATGAAGATGGCGGTAATTGAGTTCACTGATTATGAAATTATTTGGTGGGATAAATTGGTGACCAATAGAAGGAGATATTATGAGAGACCTGTAGAAACTTGGGGTGAGTTGAGAGCTCTCATGAGGAGGAGATTTGTACCTAGCCACTACTATAGAGACCTCTACCAAAATTACAAAACCTTACCCAAGGGACTAGGAGTGTAGAGGATTACCATAAGGAGATGGAGGTGGCTATGATTCGGGCTAATGTAGAGGAGGATCGGGAGGCCACAATGGCCAGATTTTTATGTCGTCTGAATTGGGACATAGCCAATGTAGTTGAGTTGCAACATTATGTGGAGGTAGAAGACATGGTGCACATGTATATGAAGGTGCAGAGGCAGTTAAAGAGAAATGGGGCAACAAGGTATACTACAGTTTTTAGCACTCCTTGGAAACCAAAGTGAGATAGAAATGATTCAGCTTTAGTAAAGGGGAAGGCCGAACCACCTAGAGGACAGATGAGGGAACTAGAAAGAACAAACTTAAGGTAGATTTCCAACCTTCAAGGAATAGAGATATTAAATATTTTAAATGTTTGGATTCAGGGCACATCGTGTCTCAATGTCCAAACAAGCGGGTGATGGTTATGCGTGACAATGGGGAGGTGTTGATTGAGAGTGAGGATGATAGTGATGAGATGCCCGAGAAGGTGCTAGTGATGATGATGGAGTGGAATACACCGTAGAAGGTGAGTCTCTTGTTGCCAAGCGTGCTCTCAATACACAAATTAAGGTAGATGATATAGAGTAGCAGAGAGAGAACATATTTCATGCTAGATGTTATGTAAACAACAAGGTGTGTAGTATGATTATAGATAGGGGAAGTTGCACCAATGTAGCTAGTACCACCCTAGTTGAAAAGTTGAGCTTACTTTTACTGAAGCATCCTAGACCTTATAAGTTGCTATGGTTGATGAATGTGGGGAGGTCAAGGTCAATAAACTGGTTTTGGTGGTTTTACCATTGGGACGTATAGTGATGAGGTGCTTTGTGATGTAGTTCTTATGCATGCTTTGTCACAACCTGAAACCCACCCTATGAGGATCTCGTATCACGGGGGCCGGCCCAATGGTCGTCCCTATTTTTTTCATTCCTTGTATCCATGACAACAATATAAAATGTAAACTTAACAATAAATTAGCGAAAGTCTTAATACAAAATATTATTTAACAACTGAAAATGTAAACCAACATAAAACTTAAACATAATGCCACTTTTTGGTGGTGAGTACATGGGAGAAACTATATTTCTTCTATCATACTCCTCAACTGTCCCCCTATGCTCCTGGAGTCCTATTGTGGTCCTGCAGCATTCTCACCTAAAACATCAGTAAGTGGGGTGAGCTAACAAAGCTCAATAAGTAAAAGCCCATCTCTGACACGGGTTATGGTTAACATAGAAAAATATGAACTCATAGTGTGAACATGATAGCCAATCATGAAATCAGTTACAATTAATGGTAAATTGCCACAACAGCCAATGAACAGTAACTCCCAATAATCAAGCATGAGTAATGGTATAACAAAATCATGGAAAGTTCAATGAACAATAGTCGACATAAAAGTACTGCCACAGTAAATCGATCACAATCAAGTAAAATCAATGAATGAATTTTCAACATAGAATTATTTATAGGGAATGGCAACATCCTATGAATCCAATAAACATAAACATATCAGTCAATCAAAAATGATGCATTTACTTTGTTCAGTGTTTGGCAGACCCTCAGTTTTTTGGGGCCTAGCATACTCCCTTAACCTCAATGCATAATGAATCATGGTTCTTTTGTGATTCCATAAGAAGTGCATAGAAATGGAATATCATGCAATGAACATATAACAATATGCCTTTCAAGGCACAGTACAACATAACGATGAAGACATGTAAAGGGATAAATTACCATTTTGCCCCTAGTACCCCTAAAGCCAAATTGAAACTAGAGAAGGTCTAAATTGACTTTCTTCAATGTTCCGGACTCAATGGTAGAGTCTATTTGACCAAAAGAAGTGCCTATTATGAAGAGACATAAAATTTGATGAATAGCATAAGACAGGCGACTGTAAATTAGAATGATGGCCGATGTACTAAACTAAGTAGTAGGGTTCGTATTTTGAAATAAAATACGGAAGGACACAACACGTAAACATATGAAGTAAATAAATCAAACTTAAAATTAATGGAGCTACCAGAAGAGTATAGTTTAAAATGAAATTAATTCCTAACACTTTAAATTGTGTTTCAGGTTAAAGTACAAGTAAATTATAATGGATAAAACGCAACAAGACTTCATGGATGGACTCTTATGGCAACCAAAGGTAATCAACCAAAAAAATCAGGATAGCCAAGACATGCCAAATTGTCTCTATCATGTCGTTCATATACAAAGCCCCTATAGTTCCAATAGGGCGACTCATGAAAGAAGCTGCAGCAAGGAGACGCTGAATGACATGCGTCGCAGGTAATACCTATTATAAATAAGTATATATGTGTAAGTAAATAGACATCAGATTCAACAATAAAGCGAATTGAGTTAATTCAGTTCTTTAGGATAAACCTATTATAAAAAGTAGGCTTACACAGTCTAAAAATAAGAAAGATCACAAGTTGATTAAGTACATGTGAAATTTATGAAATTTTCATAAATCTTTTTAGGTTAAGAAAAGGCAAGGGGAAGGCACCTCAATAGAGCCGGCCCAGACACATAAGGTGAGTAACCCTGCATTTGAAGTGGAGATTTAACTCCATGAATTTGAAGAAGTTTTAAGTTCAAAGTATGTGAAATATTTGAATTCAGTATTTACATGATTTTAGTTTCAAAGTATTTCAGTTCTTACAAACCCTATTATGACATGCTTAGTGAATGGTTTCTCCTACAATTTTCTGAAAATATATTTCAGCATGTCTAAAGTTTAAAATGCCAAAATTATGTAAAGTATTCTGAATTTGCATATTCCAAGTATATGAAGATTTTATCATGGGGTCATGAACATGATGTTTTAATTTCTCATGAAAAGTATCTATTGACACAGTCGTGTGTAAACGTATTTTAAATGCAAGATAAACAGTGCATAAGCACACAGACAGGATTTTGGGTTTCTTCAGAACTCACTTGACCTATAACATGACAGGATTTTGGGTTCTTCGGAACTCAATTGACCTGTAAATTGCCAGGTAGCAGGATCTAATCCCCCAGGCACAAGATATCTTCACGTATAAGTAAAATGGGAGTCTGGTTCGAAACGGATTCCACTAATGAAAGTGATAAGATGTTATGTTTGAAAATGGAAGCAGGTTTTACCCTCATTTTCATTCTCCATACTTAAATGTTTTGAAGTACATATGTATAAGTTTAGCTTGAATACTTTTATTGTTTCAAAGCTATATGTTTTAAGGAATGCATATATTCCGTGTTCAAAGTGTACGAGAAATTGGTAGTGATTGTTTTATAAACTCTCATGTGCTAAACCACTACCAATTAAAACCCCATGACAAATATTGGAATTACTCACAAGCTTAGATTAGCTTACTAGATTTTTATCCGATCCCCCTTTTCAGGAGACTGAAGGTAGCACCAATTTTGAGGATGATAAGTCAGGCTATTTTTGGAAGGATTGTTAAGCACTATGAACTCTTAGTAGTAACTTTTGTATTAGTAAGATGATACACTATCATGTATTAAGCCCCCAGGGCAACCGAATATGATTGTAATTATAAAGTCCTTAAGTTTTTTTTATGCTCTGAATGTATAACTATGTGTACCAATGTGAAGAGTAGCAGTACCAGACGGATGTGCAAAATTTTAAAAATAAGAAAAGAAAAGAAAGAAAAAGTTTTTCACGCTCCCGCAAACACAGGTCGCACTGCCATTTGATACCGCTGCTTATGTATGTGAGCCTCGTCCTAAAGCTCCCAGGCCTGAAGGTTGTGGTCGCGATGCGAGATCCGCACAGAGTGGGTTTCGGGTCGTGACACAAGCTGTTGAGGCTCTCTATATTATGATATTGAATAAAATGAACAAATTGGAATACGAATGGTCTTTGATGTACAAATGATGTCAGCAATGCCCGAGCCACCCAAAAATGAACATAAAAGGTGACTGGGCCCCATACAAATTTCCCTTTCATGCCAAATACCAATGCAAGACAGCTTGACCCCCGGGTTTCTCCCCTTTCCTACGCCAATTCACAAGCTGCAGTTACAGAACTCCACCATACTGCTACTCCAATAGGAGTTGTCGGGCCAACTGGCGCTGACTCTGGCCATATTGCAGTAGGCAATACCACCCATCCAACTTTACAAAAAGCTATTATGCCCTTTTTCTACGCTAACTCTGCTGTAACAACAGACTGTCCCCATACTGCTACTACTAAAGGAGCCGTAGGGCCAACTATAGCAGACCATGCATACTGTTCAGTGGTCAGTACCTCCCATCCACCTTCTCAAAAAATTATAGAGTCCCCTACCTACGCAAATGTCGCCCACAGTGCTTCCCCTCCAAATGTCTCTATCCCGAACACCAGCGCACAACAGGCAGTCGCTATCCCTCCGTCCATTCCCACCTGGACTTCTCTCTTCCAAAAACCTCTTCCTTCTAAAAAATTCCATTTGGAATATAAGCAACCTCAAATTGTTGGGGATCGGATTTCTGTTCTACCTCCTCTGGAAGTCGTTCAAGCCGGTATCCCAGTTTGGGAGAATACCTTGGTAGGCTATTTTCTTGACAAGAAGATGCCATTCCTATGGACTAGAAAGATGGCCGAGAAGCTTTGGACCAAAGATGGCTTAAATGAAGTGCTTACAAATGGCAACGGATTCTTCTTTTTCAAATTTGATTCTATGCATGCCATTAATTCTATTCTTGAAGGTGGCCATTGGCATTTCTCAGGACGGCATATTATACTTCAACGATGGCACTCGGGTATGACACTGTCCAAGAAGAACGTGGCAAAAATCCCTGTTTGGGTAAAATTTTTCAACATACCTTATGAACTCTGGACAGTAGAAGGCCTTAGCTACGTCGCTAGCGCCATTGGGAAACCTTTGTATGCTGACTCACACACTGAAGATCAGACTCGGATCAACTATGTGAGAATATGTGTTGAGGTGGATGCCACCAAAGATTTCCCAGATTCCTTTGATCTTCTGTTAACAGACCTCACAAAAGTGGAAATATTTGTTGATTACCAATGGCTTCCCTCTATGTGCACTCACTGTCACCTCTTTGGCCATAGACTTGCCAACTGCCCTTCAGTTAAAATTAATGAAGGGAAAGCCATTAATTTAACCACTACAGTTAACAGGAAATCCAGTACAAGTGAATGGAGAGTGGTCTCAAGCAAAGGTAAATCCATCCAAAGAGATGATACGGCCAAAGAATCTGCTCACATTGAAGACCTCACTAAGGATCAAGGTGAGTCAGTCTACTTGTTCTGAAAATCTGCAACCAGATATGCCGCATGCAAGTTCCCCCCGTGATGGTGATCCAATAGAGGGCCTTATCCCGGAGCAACCAGTCCTTCCCCACATCTCTTCTATCTCAGTGGAGGACATGGAAATTACTACAGATTTGAATACCCATCTCTCCCCTCTAACTGCAGACCAAGACTCATTTCTGTCTCCAAAGGAGCCCAAATCTTGTTCTGTTCTAACTGATAGCTCCCTTCCTGAGATAAGCAGTTCCACCTCTACTGTATCTCCTGAATCAAATTCTTTAGCGGACAAAATAGCCAGAGTGGATGAAGCAGATATTGGCAGCAATTACACCAAAAACCAGCTCAAAAAGCTAAGGCATAAGAGGAAAATTCTAAAGGAAAAAGGAACAGCAGGTTCCGGCCCCCTCGTATTTCCTCAATGAATTTTGCTTGTTGGAATATTAGGGGCATGAACAGCCCTCTCTAAACAGCGCGAAATTCGGTTGTTTGTTCATGATTACTCTATCTGTTTTTTAGGTATTGTTGAGACTAAAATTAAGGAAGCTTCTAAAGATGTTACAACTAACTCTCTCATCCCCGGATGGTCCTTCTTGCATAACTACCCTCACTCAGCCTCGGGAAGAATATGGATTGGCTGGAATAACGCTGTGTTACAAGTTAATTCTTCATGTGCTACCAATCAAGCTATCCACTGTAATATTACAATTCGAGACTCAAAAACCCCCATGATCATTTCAGTTATCTATGGCTCCAATTCCTCTCTTCAAAGAAATGATTTATGGCACGACATTAATCTCCAAGCCTCTATCTCCAAGGAGCTCCCCTGGCTTATTTTTGGTGACTTCAATGCTATACGTTACCCCCATGATAGACGAGGTGGTAGGTGTGACTGGCCAACTGGTATGGATGATTGTAACAATGTTTCTTGAATGCTGAGCTTGAGGATCTTAGATTTTCTGGGCGCTTCTTCACCTGGTCAAATGGTCAAGCTTCTCCCTATACTATACAAAGGAAGATTGACAGAGCTTTAGTCAACCATGACTGGTTCTCAGCTTTCCCAAATGCGGAGGCTGAATTTCTACCCCCTGGCCTCTCAGATCATTCCCCTATTTTTGTCAGATCCGGCATCTCTCTTCAAAAACGAAGGCTCCCTTTCAAATTCTTCAACTTTTGGGCTGATTATGATAACTTTCTTCCTACTATCGAGCAAGCCTGGCAAACAAACTTTCAAGGTACAACCATGTTTATCTGTTGTCAAAGGCTTAAGAAGGTTAAATATGCTCTTAAGGACCTCAATCAGCAAAGATTCAATAACATCTCTTCCCGAGTCCGAGTAGCACGTAAAAAGCTCTATGATATCCAAAACCTCCTTGAGCGGGACCCTGGGAATGTGAGTATCATGCAAGAGGAAAAAGAAGCTCATCACCTTTTCTACTCCTTGCTAAGCAGTGAGGAAAGTCTCGCCAAGCAAAAGTCCCGTATTCAATGGCTTTCTGAAGGTGATCAAAACACCTCTTTTTTTCTTTAAATCTGTGAATACCCGAAGGAATCGTAACAAGATTGTCAGCCTCCTTGATGCGAATGGCTGTAGAATTGATGACATAAAAGAGGTCAAGAACACTATTGTCAATTTCTATCATGATCTCCTTGGAACTGAAAGCCCTATCCAATACCCAGGTAAACAAGCTCTTGAGACTTTTATCCCAAAGCGCCTTAATTCTGATTTTTTTACCTCTCTTCAATGCCCGGTCACTGAAGAAGAAATCCAGGAAGCTCTCTTTAGCCTTCATCCTAACAAAGCCCCTGGGCCTGATGGATTTAATAGTCATTTCTTCAAAAAATCTTGGAATATTGTTAAACCTGAGGTCATTGCAGCTATCTCTGAATTTTTCTCTTCCAAAACCATCCTTAAAGAGCTAAATGCCACAGCTATTGCCCTTGTCCCAACGTTCCTAACCCCTCATCTGTTCATGACTTTCGGCCTATCTCTTGTTGCAACACCCTTTACAAAGCTATCTCCAAAATCCTGGCCAACCGTCTCAAGAAAGTTCTCCCTAGCCTTGTTGATCCTTCTCAATCTGCTTTTATTCAAGGTAGGAATATTAGCGATAACATTCTTCTTGCCCAAGAAATCATGCATAATTATCACAGGAACTCGGGCTCTCCTCGCTGCACTATGAAAGTTGATCTTAAGAAAGCCTTTGACTCGGTGCGATGGGAATTTATTATTGACACTTTAAACATCATGGGCTTTCCTCAGCTCTTTGTTGACTGGATCTATTGCTGCATCTCAACTCCTCATTTTTTAGTTGTCATTAATGGTGAGTTGGAAGGTTATTTTCCAAGGGCTAAAGGCTTAAGGCAAGGTGACCCTCTTTCCTCCTATCTCTTTGTGATTGCTATAGATGTTCTCTCTATGATTATTCATCAGAAGTCGACTGGCTCTCAATTTAAGCACCACTGGAGATGCCATAAATCCAAGCTGACTCATCTTTGTTTTGCTGATGATATCATGCTTTTTTGTCATGGGGACCTTGCTTCAGCTTCTACCCTCAAGGAAGGGCTTGACACTTTTGCCTCCTTTTCTGGCCTTCTCCACAATGCCTCCAAAAGTAACATTTTCTTTTCAGGTGTTGATTACAATCTCAAGCAGCAACTCATTGATCACATCGGCTTCCCTGAAGGCTCCCTCCCTATCTGCTACCTTGGGGTTCCTTTGATCTCTACCAAGCTAAAAGCTCATGACCGCAAAGTTCTAGTTGACCGCATCATCGGTAAGATCACTCATTGGTCTACTAAATATCTTTCCTATGCAGGTCGGGTTCAGTTGATCAGATCAGTGCTTTTTAGCATTCAAGTCTTTTGGTCTTCCCACTTCATCCTCCCTAAAAAGGTGGTGAATCAGATTGAGCAAGCTATGAGATCTTTTCCTTGGAGTGGCAACCATCTCATCTTTTCTGGCTCCAAAGTTACTTGGGAGAATGTTACTTGCCCTCGAAATGAAGGGGGTCTTGGGATTAAGAAACTTGTTGATTGGAACCTAGCTGCTTTGGGGAAACTCATTCGGGCTCTTTTTCAAAACCCCTCAAAGTCCCCTTGGGTTCAATGGATTCGCTGCAATCTTCTTAAAGGCAAAAGCTTCTAGGAAGTCAAATGCCCTCAATCTAGCTCGTGGGCTTGGAGGAAAATGATTAAATTCAGATCTTTATTCAAGCCCCATATTAAAATTTTCATTGGCTCAGGGCTCTTTGCTTCCCTCTGGTTTGACTATTGGCTTCCCAATGGCTCTATCTGTCACGACCCGAAACCCACCCTATGCGGATCTCGTATCGTGGGGCCGACCCAATGGCCCTCCCTACTTTTTCCATTCTTTTACCAATGATAACAGTAAATAATATAACCATGACATTAAAGTGCGGAAGCTTTATTTCAATTATTGTTCAAAGACTAAACTTCAAACTAACAATAAACTAATCCTAAACCACTCTTAGGTGGTGAGTACATGGGAGAGACTTTGTTCACTACTATCACGCTCCTCAATTGTCTTCCTATGCTTCTGAACTCCTACTGTGGTTCTGTAACATTTTCACTTGAAAACATTTAGTAAGGGGTGAGCTACAAACTCAATAAGTAAACGCCTATCTCAAATACGGGGTTAGAGTAATCGTGGAACATATAGGATCATAGATGAACATGATAGCCAGTCATGGAAACAATTTCAATCAACAGTAAGGTGCCAATGACCAATGAACAGTAAGGCCTGATAATCCAATAAGAACAATGATATAACATGAATACGGGAACATTCAACGTTCACAATCGACGTAAATGTACTGCCACAATGGAATGATCTCAATCGAGTCAAATGAATAAAGATACTGTCAACATGGAACTATTTGTAGTGAAATGAAACATCACATGAATCAATGAACATCACATAACAGTCAACATGAACGATGCATTTACTCTGTTCAGGGTTTGGCAGACCCTCGGTCTTTTGGGGCCCGGCATACCCCCCTTTAACATGAAGGCATATAAAATGCCATTAAAACTCACTGCGTAAAAACGCCATCATTGCCACATGTCCGTTTGACCCGTAGGTCCCATAAATTGACCCGTAGGTCCAGTCAATCAGATAGCATCAGAAGGGTAATGTGTCTGAGCACAAGACCCGGCATTTACCATAAATCAGGATTATATCGTATTCCATATGAGGTGTGCAAAACATGGAACATCATAACATAAGCATACAACGAATAACATCAACACAATGAATCAAGCCATGAACCATCAATCAATAGACATCCACCAGGTAGAACAATATCCATGGTGGGAACAATAACAGTGGGTATATAAATACATGAGTACAAAATTGGCAGTATAGAAAGATCGTGGCTTGGAAAACCACGTATAAAAGATAGAAATCCACTTACCTTATCAACGTCTTAATATCCCGTGACTTTCTCCTTTCCTTTTGACTTGCCTATAAATCAATAAACACGTTTCAGCTTTCATATCATTTATCGAATTTATGCCTCGTTACTCTAAATACCTCCCTCACTAATTTATGCTTTACGGGTTTTCATTTTAAACTTAATTTATCCAAGGGCAAAATGGTCATTTACGTGTCTCTACTTTTTGGGTTTTGTTTTCATAATTTGGACTTCACCACTGGGTCCAGTAGGTTTGAATTAATAAAAATTCACTATTTACTTAACTAAATCGGAGTCCGTTTGACTCACCTCTGACGTAGGGGCATTTTGGTCATTTTGGCATTCTACGGGTATTTAATTTTTTTGGGACTCCGTCTCGTAAAACGGACCTCACTATTAAACTCATAGGGTCCAAAATAGTAAGTTTCCATTATTTGTTCTACTAATTTAGGCGTCGAAATTAAATTTAAAATTTATTCATTTAAACCATTTATTTAAATTAATTAATCTAGCTAATACATATTAGTATTTGAGCCCAAACAGACCACATGTGCCTTGGTGGCACAGTGGCTAAGCTTCTCACCCTTATTCCTTTGGTCACAGGTTCAATTCACTGCCATACAAATTTTCCATTGTTTTTCATTTCCTTGTTCAAGTTTAACCCAACCATTGGATAGCTTCTCCTTTCTAACCAAACACTATCTAAACTTGAATTTAAAAATTTACCCATGAAGTACAAGTGTTGGGCAGTCATCTGAATGGATGGGTCGGGTCAGACCCGACCTGGTTTGGCCAAAATAAAATCACAAAACCCCCAGTCGCACAACACCATCTCCAGCGTGCTGGTTATCTTTTCCGTCAACGGCGACCTGCAGACGACGGATTTTCTTGCATTTTTCAGTGGGGTTCACACCTACAGGTCATGGGCAACTCAAATTTGTCCTCGGGTTTCCAATCGGAGTGCCGGAACACTCCCAAAATAGGGAAAACCGTCACTGCACAGGGGCTGTGCGGTTTTCTAGCAGCCCCTTTTTCTTCCATTTTTCTCACCTTTTCTCTACTGGTTCAACACAAAGTAATCCTTACAATGTTCCTATAACTTATACACATAACTCCTAAGCATTCAAATTAAATTTCATGGATCAAAATTACAAAAACTGATTTTTCATTCTTTCTCTGTAATTCCAGTTTTTTACTCATTCCCAATCGGTTTTTTTTTTCTTGATTTCAATTGCAATACAACCCAATTTACATGCTTTAGAAGATTTCCAAAATCATATTCAAGAATAAAAACACTGAGGTTGATTCATCTTTACCGTTCCAATCGTGACGCACAATGCTCTGTCCCAGTCACCCGACTTCACGTCCTGAGTTCCTCCACTCAGTCCCGATCTACTTCCCTCTGTTTTATTTCTCCCTCTCTGGCGTGCTAGCAACAACTCTCATATATATCACCATATATCAGTCGTGCCTTGATGAACTGGATCGCTGCTGCTAGAATCGTTAGCGCAGGTCCTCCATTCGGAAGTCTTATCGATCTTGTGCTACTCGCGCACGACGCCGCACTCGGAGCAGGCGGTGTCGCCTGCCAAGTGGTCAAACACCACCTTTGCTTCGCCCACTGCCTCGATCCCCATAGTCCTTGAGGTCTCCGTCGCCCCTTCGATTATGCGACTGACCCTTGTTTCACTGTCCAGTTTTCTCTCCCTTTAATTCCCCCTGTTCCGCAACCCCACCCTCTAACCTCATCCATTTTTTTTTCTTCAGTTTCTAACGCATGGCATGCGAACCACCCCCCTTTTTATTTCTCTCATTCTTTTTCTCTCTCACACCGTAACCATCGCCCCTTCAGTTCTTTTTTTTTTTTTTTCCGGTTGTAACCCCTCCCCTTAAGTATTTAATATATATATATGTATATACACCTACACTTCTACATATATAGATATATATATATATATATATATATATTTATCCATATGCCACAACATGATTTTTATTTATTTATTTATTTATTTTATTTTTCCTTTTTCTTTTATTTTTATTTCATTTGTATTTTTATTATTATTATCTTATTATTATTTTTATATTCCAGTATCCGTTCGGGCATGACCCGTACTTCCAACTATTAAGATTTTGACTCATCCGTTTATTCAATATTAAACCAAAAAGCTTTAACGGCTCGGTTCACATGGTTCACCCGGTTAAAATTTGGGTCGGGGTATTACACCATCTATGACAACATGGGGGAAAGGCTTATTTATGATTCGGGGCTGGGAAGATCTGCTACAGTGAGCTACATCATTCATGAAAATAGCTGGAACTTGGCCTATTGCAAATTCTCCTCATCTGCTGGACCTAAAGAATGGTATGCCTTCAAATCTCTTTCCCTCCCCTCTCCAAGAAGACAAAGCAATTTGGTTGCCCTCCTCAAATGGGGCCTTCTCCATCAGTTCAGCTTACGAAACTCTGCGGGGCCGCCACCCCCGGGTAAATTGGTGGAAGCTTGTCTGGCATGCCAAATCTATTCCGCGTGCTGGTTTTATTCTTTGGATGGCCATTCGTCACAGTCTAAGGACCAAGGACCGCCTGTTCTCTTTTAACACTGGTCAAGATCCTAAATGTCTTTTCTGTTCTAGAGAAAATGAGAGTCACAATCACCTCTTCTTTTCCTGCCCTTTCTCCTCCAACATTTGGTCCCACTTGCTCTCTAAAAGTGGTTTTCACTGTCCTACTGGGGACTGGCAGCAAACTATCCTTTGGGCTACCAACTCTTTCAAAGGCAAGTCGTTCTCCTCCATCTTAGGCAGGCTTTCTCTAGCTTGCTCAGTTTACAACATATGGCGTGAAAGGAATAGCAAATTATTCACCCAGATCCAGAAAAGTCCAAATGCCATCATAGCTCAAACTCAGGACATGATCCGTGGCAGGCTCACTCACTCAACAGGGATTCAAGACTCCTCTTCCAATAGACATCTCCAGTTTACTTGGTCTTTGCCTGATAGCATATTTAAAATGTAATATTTTTGCTACTTGAGGTTGGGAGCTCTTCTGTTTTATGTATGCTCTGCCTTTCCCTTAGCTTGCCCGAGGGTATGCCCTCTTGTTTTGTTTTCTTTTTCTTAGTTTAGTTCTTTCTTTTTGTTGCTTTTGGTCGGGTGCTCTTCTGTTTGTAGAAGTCCATCCTTCCTCTAGCTTGTTCGAGGGTATGCCTTCTTGATCTTGTATTTATTCTTTTCTTTTATCTAACTCATTTTCCTATCAAAAAAAAAAAATATATAGCTATATATATATGGATGTATACATAATATATATATGTACGTAACTGAACAAATGTATAGGTAGACATCGATATATATATATACTACACACACATGTGTAAATACCTATGAAGTATGAACTATATATATATATATATATATGTGTGTGTGTGTGTAGGGGCTGCCGTGCATAACAAGCAGTGTGTGTTGAGGTCTAGTAAGGGGGGGAATTTCTATGAACTTACAAAGTGTGTAAAAGTCTTCAGGGAGTTAATGCTCTAAACCAAATGACGAAAAACAAGGGGAGACAGCTGAAATGAAAGTCAAGGAAAGCTGCAGAAAACAAAAGAGAGAGAGAGAAAGAGAGAGTTGGCATCCAGTAGGGGGGAAATTTTCCCTATAAATAGGTGTAGGAGCTTGAGGAATTTAGAACTATGAAAGGAAGTTGAGGCCAAGGGAGGAATTCTGAGGTTCAGAAGTAGGAGCCAAGTGGTTCAGAAGCAGAAACTGAGAATTAAGGTAAGTTAAGTTGATTCTGTTTTTTTTTTTTAAAAGTACGAAGTTAAGTTTTATTGCTAGGGTCTGAATCATCATGAAATGTGTAGTAATTAGGAAAAATAATCAGTTTAAAAGGGTTAGAAACAAGAGAGAAAAAGGCAATTCCAGGTAAAAAGAATAACTCAGTTTTTTGAAATGTTATGCATTAAACTTAGTTTAAATAGTGTATAATTAATCCTATAAAGTGCAGGAACAAATTAGAAGTGATTTAAAGCTAAAACAGTCTGGCAATAGACTGTTCTTTGGGCCACCAACTCTTTTAAAGGTAAGTCCTTTTCCTCTATTTTAGGCCGGCTTACTCTAGCTTGTACAATTTACAACATTTGGTGTGAAAGGAATAACAGATTATTCACCAAGATCGAGAGAAACTCAAAGGCCATCATAGCTCAAACTCAGGACATGATCTGTGGCAGGCTCACTACCTCAAAAAGGGATTCTGGACTCTAACTCCAATAGGCATCTCCAGTGTACTTGGTCTTTACCTTGTAGTATTTTTAATGTGTAATGTTTCACAGCTTAGGTCGAGAGCTCTTGTATGTTGTTGTTTTTCCCCCCTTTTAGCTTGTCTGAGGGTATGCCCTCTTGTTTTTGTATTAATTTCTGTTTAGTCTTGGTTTCTTTTTGCTGCTTGGGGTCGTGAGCTCTTCTGCCTGTAGAAATTCTCCTTCCCTCTAGCTTGTCCGAGGGTATGCCCTCTTGATCTTGTTTTATTTTCTTCTTTTATCTATCATTTTACCTATCAAAAAAAAAAAACAAGAAGCAATATAACCATAATATTAAAGTGCGGAAGCCTTATTACAATTGTTGTTCAAAGACTGAAATTAAAACTAACAATAAACTGAACATAAACCACTTTTAGGTGGTGAGTACATGGGAGAGAATACATTATTTTATCATGTTCCTCAACTACCTCCCTACGTTCCTGATCTCTTATTGTAGCGTTCTCACTTGAAAAATATAACAAATGGGGTGAGCTAACAAGCTCATTAAGTAAAAGCCTATCTCCAATACAAGTTAGGAATCACATGGAAAAATATAACTTAAAGGTAACATGATAGCCAGTCATGACAACGGTTGCAGCTAACAATAAAATGCCGTAAGGGCCAATGAACAATAAGGCACAATAACAACAGTATAACATGAGTGTGGGAAACGCTTAATGACTACGATCAACATAAATATACTGCCACAATAAATTGGTCACAGTCAAATCCAATAAATAAGGAATTATCAATCATAGATCTATTCATAGGGAAATGAAAACATCCTATGAATCCAATAAATGTTGATACAATAGTCAAACATGAATGATGCATTTACTCTATTCAGGGTTTGGCAGACCCTCGGTCTTTTGGGGGCTCGGCATACCCCCCCTTAACATGACTGCATATAAAATGCCCTTTTAACTCACTGCGTAAAAAGGCCATCATTGCCATGTGTCTGTTCATGGACTTGACCCATAGGTCCCATAAATTGACCCGTAGGTCCAGTCAATCAGATAGCATCGGATGGGTAATGTGATTGAGCACAAAACCTGACATTTAACATAGATCGGGAGTATATCACAAGTACATAAGATATGAAACATCATGACATAAGCATTCAATGATAAGTATCAGTACAATGAGTCAAATCATGAGACATCAGTTAATAGGCCTCCACCATACAGGACAATATCAATGGTGGGAACAACAACAGTGGATACATACATGAATACAAGTTTTGGCAGTAATAGAAAGATTGTGGCTTGGAAAATCACGTATAAGAGATCGGAATTCACTTACCTTGATAGTGCCTTACTATCATAAGTATCTCTATCACTAATTTATATTCTACCATTGAGTCTGGAATGCCAAAAAAAGTCAATTTAGGCTTTTGTGGAATTCCATTTGGGTTCGGGTAGCAATAGGGGTATTTTGGTCATTTAGTATTTCTACTGGTCTTTATTTTTCGGAGTTCAGTCTCATAAAACGGACCTCACCATTGGATTCAGAATGCCCGAGATAGTCAAAATATACTATTCATTCATATTAATTGGACTTCGCATTATTTCACTATATTTAATTTAATTTAATTAATTAATTTAATTTAATTTAGTTTGTACATAATATATATATGGGCGAAAATGTTATTACGGGCTTGCCTGTCAAAACGGTTTGGGGTCAGCTTCTCTCACACGTGATCTCGGGTTCGAGTCTCCAAGGGCGCAGCCCCTTTTATTTTTGTTTCTTGATTTAGTTAGGTTTAATTTATATATATATATATATATATATATATATATATATATATATACACTGAGGGGCCATATGACCACACATGAGCCCATGGCTCAGTGGTCCGTGTATTCTGTCCTTCACCCTAGGTCTATGGCTCAATTCGTGGGGCAGTAGCCCTGGCGCATTTTTTTTCCATTTATTCCCAAGCCAAACAACGTACAAGGTTTAAACAAAAACAAGATAACCCCGTCCTAACTAATAACCCAATTTGAATTTCACAATCCCAAAGCCAAACAGCCTATTATGTATATATAACTTAAAATAGAAACCATTAAAACGATGTAGCATCAAGGCCAAATGCCTCAACACGACACCGTTCGGGATATCACTATTTATCACCCTCCTCAACAATCCGGTAGGGTTCCGATGGAATTCTGTCGCCTTCTCTAGCGACAACCAATATTTTTTGGTGAATTTTCCTAACTTTCTCAATGTATTTCCCTTTATAATTTCCTGGGGACCATGAATCTATGCTCAGTTTCCTATTTTGACCAACCGAACCTTAGGAATAGGCACAAATAGTAACTTCGACCAAGCATACGATTTTCTGATGAGCTCGAATTATGATTATTTCTCCACTATTTTAGCTCTAAATCACTTCTAATTTGTTCATGCACTTTATTGAATTACTTATACACTATTTAAACTAAGTTTAATGCATAACATTTCAAAAACCCGAATTATTCTTTTTACCCTTAACTGACTTTTTCTCTCTTGTTTCTAACCCTTTTAAACTAATTCTTTTTCCTAATTACTACACATTTCATGATGATTCAGACCCTAGCAATAAAACTTAACTTCGTGCTTTTAAAATAAAAAAAAAATATAGAATCGACTTAACTTACCTTAATTCGTAGTTTCTGCTTTTGAACCACTTGGCTCCTACTTCTGAACCTCAGAATTCCTCCCTTGGCCTCAGCTTCCTTTCTTGGTTCTAAATTCCTCAAGCTCCTACTCCTATTTACAGGGAAAATTTCCCCCTATTGGACGACGCCAATTATCTCTCTCTCTCTCTCTCTCTCTCTCTCTCTCTCTCTTTTTTTTTTTTTTTTTTCTTTTTTGCAGCTTTCCTTGACTTTCATTTCAGCTATCTCCCCTTGTTTTTCTTCATTTGGTTCAGAGCATTAACTCCCTGAAGACTTTTACACACTTTGTAAGTTCATGGAAATTTCCCCCTCACTACACCTCAACACACATTACTTGTTGTGCACGGCAGCCCTTACATATATATATATATATATATATAGTTCATACTTCATAGGTATTTACACATGCATATATATATATATAATATATATAGATATCTACTCATACATATGTTTAGTTACATACACATATATATATATATACTTATATTATGTATACATCGATATATATAGCTATATTTACATGTACATATACATGTACATAGTGCACACTTTTATGTTCAGTTTTGGGTGACTCGGGCATTGCCGACATCGTTTGTACATCAAAGACCATTCGTATCCCAATTTGTTCATTTTATTGAATATCGTAATATAGAGAGCCTCAACAGCTCGAGTGAAGCCAAACAACGTACAAGGTGCAAACAGAAGCAAGATAACCCGTCCTAACTAATAACCCAATTTGAATTTCACAATCCCATAGCCAAACAGCCTATTATGTATATATAACTTAAAACAGAAACCATTAAAATGACGTAGCATCAAGGCCAAATGCCTCAACATGACACCGTTCGGGATATCACTGTTTATCACCCTCCTTGACAATCCAGTAGGGTTCCCATGGAATTCCATCGCCTTCTCCGGCGACAGCCAATATTTTTGGTGAATTTTCCTATCTTTCTTAATGTATTTCCCTTCATAATTTTCTGAGGACCATGAATCTATGCTCAGTTTCCAATTTAGACCAATCGAACCTTACGAATAGGCACAAACAGTAACTCCAGCCCAGCATACGATTTTCCAGTGAGCTCGAATTGTGATTATTTCTCCATTGTTTTAGCTCTAAATCACTTCTAATTTGTTCCTGCACTCTATAGGATTAATTATACACTATTTAAACTAAGTTTAATGCATAACATTTCAAAAACCCGAATTATTCTTTTTACCTGCAACTGACTTTTTCTCTCTTGTTTCTAACTCTTTTAAACTGATTCTTTTTCCTAATTACTACACATTTCATGATGATTCAGGCCCTACGAATAAAACTTAACTTCGTGCTTTAAAAAAAAAATAGAATCAACTTAACTTACCTTAATTCTCAGTTTTTGCTTTTGAACCACTTGGCTCCTACTTCTGAACCTCAGAATTCCTCCCTTGGCCTCAGCTTCCTTTCTTGGTTCTAAATTCCTCAAGCTCCTACTCCTATTTATAGGGAAAATTTCCCCCTACTAAACGCTAACTATCTCTCTCACTCTATCTCTCTCTCTCTTTTTCGCAGCTTTTTTTGACTTTCATTTCAGCTGTCTCCCCTTGTTTTTATTCATTTGGTTCAGAGCATTAATTCCCTGAAGACTTTTACACACTTTGTAAGTTCATGGAAATTTCCCCCTCACTACACCTCAACACACATTGCTTGTTGTGCACGGCAGCCCATACATATATATATATATATAGTTCATATTTCATAGGTATTTACACATGCATATATATATATATAGATATCTACCCATACATATGTTCAGTTACGTACATATATATATATATTTATATTATGTATACATCCATATATATAGCTATATTTACATGTACGTATGCACACTTTTATGTTCAGTTTTGGGTGGCTCGGGCATTGCCGACATCGTTTGTACATCAAAGACCATTCGTATTCCAATTTGTTCATTTTATTCAATATCGTATTAGAGAGAGCCTCAACAGCTTGGGTGTTCATGGTTGCTCCGTCATATCCCGGGTCGAGGTATTACATTTTCTCTCCCTTAAATAAGTTTGGTCCCTCAAATTTAATTATATCATGGTGCAAACAAGTGAGGGTACTTGGCACGCATTTCAGCTTCACGTTCCCAAGTAGCCTCCTCAAGTCGATGGTTTCTCCACAACACCTTTACTAGCGAAATGGTCTTGTTCCGAAGAACTTGCTCTCATTTGTCTAGGATTTGTACTGGTTGCTCAATATAACTCAAGTCCTCCGGAACATCTAGAGGCTCGTGCTCTACTATCAGGTCTGGGCTATGTACACACTTTCTTAACATGGAAACATGAAAAACATCGTGTGCGTGTCCGAACTCAGATGGTAAGGCGAGCTGATACGCTATTGGTCCGACTCGTTTGATAATCTTGAAGGGTCCAATGTAACGTGGTCCTAACTTCCCTCTCTTGCCAAGTCTGATCACTCCCTTCATCGGTGATACCTTTAGAAACACGTAGTCACCTCTCATAAACTCCAACTCTCGCCTCCCAGTATCTACATAACTCTTCTGTCGGCTTTGAGTAGTCAATAAATGCTGTCTGATGAGATGAATCTTATCCGTGGTCTGTTCTACTATCTCTGGTCCAAATAGTTTCCCATCACCGACCTTTGTCCAGCATAATGGAGATCTACACGGTCTACCATATAGTGCCTCATAAGGAGTCATACCAACACTAGCTTGGTAGCTATTGTTGTACGTGAACTCTACTAATGGCAGTTGATCCTCCTAACTTCCCTTGAAATCCATGACACAGAATCGTAGTAGGTCCTCCAAAGTCTGTATCCTCATTTCGGACTGTTCGTTTGTCTTTGGATGGTATGCAGTGCTAAGACTCAACTCTGTACCCATAGCCTTCTGTAGACTCCTCTAGAACTTAAACACAAATCGTGGATCTCGATCGGATATGATGGATATTGGGACTCCGTGTAATCGAACGATCTCCCCAATATACAGCATGGCCAATCGGTCTAAAGTCTAAGTCGTTTTGGTCGCAAGGAAATGGGCTGTCTTTGTCAGTTTGTCGACAATCACCCATATCGAATCATTCCCAAGTGATGTCTTAGGCAACCCTAATACAAAATCCATCGTAATGTGCTCCCATTTCCATTCTGGTATTGGCAGTGATTGTAGTAGCCCTCTTGGCTTCTGGTGCTCAACCTTAATCCGCTGACATTCTATACATCGTGCAATGTGTTCAGCTATATCCTTCTTCATTCCTGGCCACCAGTAAGTTTTTTTCATATTATGATACATCTTTATATTCCTTAGGTGTATAGCGAATCTAGAACTATGTGCCTCATCAAGAATCTCCTTCCTAATTTCAGGTGTGTTAGGCACGCAGATCCTATCATGATAATACAACACCCCATCTCTTATAGAGAAATCTTCATTCCTTCCAATCTCAGCCTATTGACGAAGCTTAACTAACTTGCTGCCGTGAGCCTACAATTCCTTGATCTTGTCAACAATTGTAAGACCAATTGTGATAGTAGCACACACTACCTTAGAACCTGGTAGGATCACTTCCATCTCTATGGCTTCTATCTCTTGTAGTAGCGTCTTCTGTGTAGTCAATAGACACGCAAGACTCCCTGATGATTTTCTGCTAAGTGCATTAGCTACTATATTCGCTTTCTTTAGGTGGTACTGAATACTGAGCTCGTAATCCTTGATCAACTCTAACCAACGTCGTTGGCGCATATTGAGCTCCTTCTGCGTAAACAAGTACTTGAGACTTTTTTTGATCAGTGTAAATCTCACATGTAGCTCGATATATCCATATCTTAAGTGCAAAGACAATAGCTGCAAGTTTGAGGTCATGAGTCGGGTAATTTTTCTGGTGTCGCCTCAATTGTCGTGAAGCATAGGCCACTACCTTTCCTTGCTACATCAGCACACACCCCAAGCCTTACTGTGAGGCATCACTATAGATCACGAAACCCTCTGTCCTATCTGGCACTGTTAGGATCGGAGCTATAACTAATCGGTTCTTTAGCTTTTGGAAAATTTTCTCTTTCTCCTCAGTCCAGATGAATGGAACATCCTTCTTAGTCAGCTGGGTGATTGGCGTAGCTATCTTGGAGAAGTCCTTGACAAATCTCCTATAATACCTAGCTAAACCCATGAAACTGCGAACCTCCGTGACAATCGTCGGTCGGGGCCAATTGGTAATAGCTTCTATCTTCTGGGGGTCCACGGAGATCCCATCCTTATTGACCACATGTCCTAAGAATGAAATGCTTGAGAGCCAGAAGTCACACTTCTTCAACTTAGCATATAGCTTCTACTCCCTTAGCTTCTGTAGGACTTCCTTCAGATGTATCTTGTACTCTTCTTGATTCTTAGAATAAACCAGAATATCATCAATGAATACGATTACGAAATCGTCCAAGTATGGCTTCAAGACTCTGTTCATTAAATCCATGAATGCGGCTACGGCATTAGTTACTCCAAATGGCATGACCAAAAACTCATAATGCCCATACCGGGTTCTAAACGCCATTTTCGGAATGCCAGTGGGTTTGACCTTCAGCTGGTGATAACTGGATCTCAGGTCGATCTTTGAGAATACCTGAGCTCCCTTCAGTTGGTCGAACAGATCATCTACTCTAGGCAGTGGATATCTATTCTTGATGGTAACCTTGTTCAACTCACAGTAGTCAATACATAGTCTCATGGTTCCATCTTTTTTCTTAATGAATAACACAGGATGCACCCCACGGTGATAGCTGGGTCGTATAAAACACTTGTCTAACAATTCTTATAGCTGCAGTTTTAGCTTTTTTAGCTCTACCGGTGCCATCCTATTGGGTGTCTTGGAAAAAGGCAAGGTGTTTGGTAATATGTCGATGCTAAACTCAATCTCCCTATCCACAGGCATTCTAGGAAGATTGTCTGGAAATACCTCAGGGAATTCCCTAGCAATGGGAATCTGCTCTAACTCAGGCTGCTGTGAGTTAGTGTCTTGGACATTACATAAGAAACCATGGCATCCCTTGCGGAGCAGACGCCTAGCCTGGATAGAGGAAACAAAATATGGTGGAGAAGCCACTTCTATTCCTTCAAACTCAACCATTGGAGATCCGGGGTTCTGGATGAAAACTCGCTTGGCCACACAGTCTATCGTGGTATGGTTTGTAGCTAACCAATCCATTCTGAGAATAACGTCGTACCCACAAATTTCTAATGGTATAAGATCGACAAAGAATTGTTTACCCAAAATTTAATTTAGTCTCCTGATTCATGTTAAATGTTGGGTTTTGTGCTCAGTCACATTACCCATCCGATGCTATCTGATTGACTGGACCTACGGGTCAAGTCCATGAACGGACACATGGCAATGATGGCATTTTTACGTAGTGAGTTAAAAAGGCATTTTATATGCATTCATGTTAAGGGGGTATGCCGGGCCCCCAAAAGACCGAGGGTCTGCCAAACCCTGAACAGAGTAAATGCATCATTCATGTTGGACTATTATATTAACATTTATTGGATTCATAAGATGTTTTCATTTCCCTATGAATAGATCTATGATTGATAATTCCTTATTTATTGGATTTGACTGTGACCGTTTTATTGTGGCGATATAATTATGTTGATCATAGTCATTGAGCCTTTCCCACACTCATGTTATACTGTTATTATTGCGTCTTATTGTTCATTGGCCCTTACGGCATTTTATTGTTAGCTGCAACTGTTGTCATGGCTGGCTATCATGTTACCTTTAAGTTGTATTTTTCCATGTGATTCCAGATGCAAATCATAGTACAACTTCAAGGGATCTAGTTCAAGTCCCAATTGGGCCGGTTAAGAGAGCTCGAGCAAGGAAGTTTAAAGATGTACTCTTTTGAGGAGAGGGGGAATGATGGGCACCATGGCGAACCAAGTTTTAAAGATCCTTTACAAGTTCCAGATGGGCCAATCAAGGAAGCAATGCAAAGTGCAAAAAAAGCTAATTGGGTGATTTTGGGACAGATTCGATGTCGCTTCGTAATCTGGGCATAACTCTCTCATTTGAGCTCCGATTGAGATGATTAAAGATTCTATGGAAAGCCAAGAAATAGTTATACACGTTTAATGTTTGGAGTTTTCTGAGATTTGAACTGAATTAAGGTCAAAATCAGGCTTGAAGTTACTGCACCTCCACTGACGACGTTTTGGTTGGTCGAACTTTTACTTATTTAGTGGATTTTTGTTAATTAGTTTTAGATGGTAGTTTAGGATGCTTTGGGCCTGAAGATGTTCAGCCCATATCTTTTATTTAATGTAGGCCTTATTCGGCCTTGGGGTTTCATAGAGTGTTTTAAAAAGAACTTGTAGCCGCATTTGGGAAAGATGATGAATTTTTTAGTAAATTGAGAGAGTATTTTCTCTGCGGTTCTTTGAAGAACTATCTGAACTTATCGGGATTTCTCGTGGTGTTCACCAACGACTTATCAAACAGATTTCCACCATCGTTTGTGGCATCTTCGATATACCGAGGTTCTTGTTTCGCACTAAAGAACGGGTTGAGGTCATATATACCAAGGTTTTTGTTTGTTGTAAACAACGGATCGAGGTCTATCATTCAGAACTGATTATGGAATGATCTTGGATTCCTTTTTCATTGTCGGGTCTCGTTATTTCTTGGCGGGGTTCGCATCAATTCCTAACCCGTATTGGAGATAGGCTTTTACTTACTGAGCTTGTTAGCTCACCCCATTTATTATATTTTTCAGGTGAGAACGCTACAATAAGAGATCAGAAGCATAGGGAGGCATGTCACGACCCGAAACCCACCCTATGCGGATCTCGTGTCGCGGGGCCGGCCCGAAGGCCGTCCCTACTTTTTCCATTCCTGTATCATAGTACTAATATGCAATGTACTAAAAATTTTAAACAATGAACAGCAGAAGTCTTTATCAATTACAGTAATCCAGCGGAAGTCTTTTAAATAATTTAAACAGTGGAAGTCTATTAAATACATGACATAGTTCTACATAAGACAAAATGAGAACTAAACGTAACCAGCACCCGGGGGTGGTGAATACATGGGAGAACTAACATAGACTGGTACAATACTTCAAAATGTCCCCCTACGCTCTCAGACTCCTACTGGGGTCTCGCAGCGTCATTACCTGAAATGGGGGGTAAGTGGGGTGGAATGAGCTACAAAGCTCAGTAAGTAAATGCAGATCTCCAACACTGGTATCGATGATCAATAAATCCATGAATAAGATTATGATAGCCAATCATAAGAATAAGATGCTGTAATAGCCAATGAAAACAATTGCCACGAGGGCCAATGAACAGTAATCACAATACACAATCAGGAGTATTGGTGTAATATCAATTTGAAGAAATTTAATGATAATATAACAACAATGAAGTACTGCCACAATGAACCGATCACAATCAAATCAATCAATGCAAGTCCCTCGGGACTTGAAGAATCATAAGGGATAATGCCATTCAACAGTCAAGTTCTGTCAGTCACTAAGAGATGCTGTTATTCTGTGTCAGGGCTCTGCAAACCCTCGATCTTTTGGGGCCTGGCATACCCCCCAGTGAATTCCAGTGAATTGCCATTTGTCCATTCACGGACTTGACCCATAGGTCCCAGTCAATCAAATAGCATCAGATGGGTGTTGTGACTGAGCACAACTCCCGTGTTCATAAACATGTCATGATCATAAGTCATTCCATAGAATATAAAAATGGAATACCATTCATTCAATAAGGATACAACAGTAGGCCTTTCAAGGCATGGTTCAACATGATAACAATGATATAGCAGTCAATCTATGTCCACAAGATAGAACAATATCACATTGTGGATAGCAATAACATGTGGTACTTTCAAGGCACAGTGTAACATGATAACAATGATACATCAGTCAATCAAATGTCCACAAGATAGAAAAATATCGAATTGTGGAACACAAGGATATCAATACATTCAAGAGTACGAGTTTGGCAGTAAAAGAATAAACTTGGCTTATGGAAACACCACATGTAAGAGAGAGTGATCCACTTACCTCTATCGTGATTCTATATCAGAAATCCGTGAGTGTACCCTTGCCTTTCGAGTTCCCTATATATATATATCAGTGAATACGTTTTAGAATAAATTCTATTCATCAAATTTTATGCCTTTCTATCATAAGTATCTCAAATACTAATTTAGACTTTATCATTGAATCCGGAATGCCGAAGAAAGTCGGTTTAGGCTTTCGCGGAATTCCATTCGGACTTTTGTACTAAAAAGGGCAAAATGGTCATTTTGCACTTTTACGGTATTTTATCCTTCGGGGTCCCGTCTAGTAAAATGGACCCCACCATTGGACTCAGAATGTCCGAGATAATAAAAATTGACTATTCATTTGCATCGTTTGGACTTCGTTTGACCCATATTTGAAATAGGGGCATTTTTGTAAAAATTAATATTTTATTAATTTTCCTGTTTAGGCCTTAGTGAGATTTCTTAAAACATTTGGGGCCGGTTTATAATTTCCAAAAGCTGCAGTCTGAACCAATTGGTTCAGAACCAAAAACCCTAAACCGGTATGCCCCCTTACTGAACCAACCGGTTCAGTCAAATCTTGAGAACCGGAACAAGATAACCAGTTCTCCTGTGCTATCCATGGTTGGAATAAGCCCAAACCCAATTCCCACATTTCCTATCCATGTAACCAAACAACCCATTTCCATTTTAATTAAAGCAAAAATGACACAGTATTACTTACCCACTTATTTCCGGTCGGGTCCCGATCCGATTCGAACCCGGATTCGGTTTAATTTTAACCCGATAGCCTCACGACATTCCGGTCGTCTTCCCCAGTACTCCGGTAGGGTTCTGGTGGTGAACAGTCACCTTCTCCGACGACGGCCACTAAATTTCAGTCAATTTTCAACCATTTTTAAATGTTATTTCCTTCTATTTTTCATATAGATCTTATTTCTAAACTTAGTTTTCAACTTGACCCACTAATTCCTCACGAAATAGAGAAAAACAGTGGCTCCGGCCAACTGTACTTTCTCAAGTTCATGCTTGTTTCTCAACTGTTTTGACCCCTATTTGGTTCTAATGGTTTTCTGCACTTCATAGGGTCATACTTGGGGGTCATTTAAACAAAGTTTAATGCATGAAATGTTAAGGTTCCGATTATTCTATACAAACCTGAAACTGCGTTTTCCTACCTGGTTGCTCAACCATTTAATCTCATTCTTTTTGCAATAAGTTCCATATTTCATGCTGATTTAGACCTTATAAATAGATATAAGCTTCATGCTCTAAATCATAAAAACAGAACTCAAAACTCTAACCTGGGTTTTCGGTTTTAGCTCACTGTGACCCTCCAAACCCTTTTGTTTCTGCTCCTGAGTTCCTTGACAATGTTCCTCTCAATCTCAGTTTCCTTTTTGTCTCTCAACTCATGCCCGTATACACTTATATCATATATGGAGACATTCCACCGCCCTTGTCATTTCCCACCTTTCTCTCTCGGTTACTCCCCCTTCTATGGCCCCTTTTCTTGACCTAGGTTCTGGTATTCCCTCTGCCAAATGAAACTTTGCATTTATTGGCTTGGGAGACTTGTGATGTACACATATATACATATATTATATTATACACATCACACACACACACCTCACCCAACCGAGACACACATACACCCACATACACTGCACCTATATACTGCCCTTGTCAATTTCCCTTTCCCTCTTTTCTTTTCCTTTTAATTCTTATACATATACATATATACATATAATACATTATGTTTTACATACATATACATACACATAAAATACATGTTTTATACATGTATATACATTCATGTGTAGGCGTATAAATCTATTTTTAATCATATATACATACATTCATTTTGATCGGGCTACTCACCTATGCTCATGTATGCATGCATGGGAATACGTGCATGCACGCATTATGATGCAATGTCCTGGGGTGCTCGGGTGTTACCCAGCCTTGGTTATTCATTTCCATCATTTACAGTTTCCAGTCATACATTTCCATGAAATACCATGATATACATATCTTACTGTTCAAGTTACACCATTTAACCGACTTACCTCGGTACACGTGACGTATCCCGGGTCGGGATATTACAAGGCAGTTGAGGAACATGACAAAATAATCTAGTCTCTCCCATGTACTCACCACCTAAAAGTGGGTTATGTTCAGTTCATTATTAGTTTTAATTTCAGTCTTTGAACAACAATTGTAATAAGGCTTCCGCACTTTAATATTATGGTTATATTGCTTCTTGTTATCAATAGTAAAAGAATGAAAAAAGCCGCAACAACACCATTGTTGACCTTTTCTTCTTTTTTTTCTTTCTTCTCAATTTTTTTTCTTTTCTTTTTCTCCAGCCGCCATTGTTGACCTTTCGTCTTCTATTCGGGCCTGTCCTGCCCCTTTCTTTTCTTCACTTTTCCTGTTCTTTTCTTCTTCTTTTTTTCTCTTCTTTCCTGCAGCCGCACAGCAACGTGACTTGTACTGCTTTCATTTTCTTTTCTTTTCTTTTTTCTCATGTTCTGGTTGCCCTAGCCCAGCCGCAAAAAAAAAAAAAAAAAAAAAAACAGCATACAAAAAAGAAAGAGTACAAAAGAAAAAGAGAGAGTACAAGAAGAAAAAAAACAAAAAGACAGAAAGGAGTTAAAAAGAAAAAAAAAAAAAAACAGTGCAATACAAAAAAAAAAGCACAGTACAAAAAAAAAAAAAGAACAATTTTTTGTTTTCATCCATTTTGGTTCCAATAAGCCCGAAAAATCAACCTGTGTTCCTTGTATTCTTATTTTTAAAAACCTGAAATTCCTTCATGAGTTCTTGGTGAATTGTTGCTGAAAATTTTGAGTCTTGTTCGTTTCGTTTCAAAAGAACTGAAAGAGAAATTATCGAGTGGAAAAAGGCAAGAGTGGT
Organism: Nyssa sinensis; assembly: GCA_008638375.1. NCBI lineage: Eukaryota > Viridiplantae > Streptophyta > Magnoliopsida > Cornales > Nyssaceae > Nyssa > Nyssa sinensis. The sequence continues at coordinate 13,823,057 of CM018044.1, forward strand.
GAGAACATTAGAGGGTTAAAAGCCATGTATTTTTGAGTGAAACACGAGTGTAGAGTGATTCACATTCTTGAGTGTAAACACGTAAGGGAGAACATTGTGAGGTCCTTTTTTTTTTTTTTGCTTTGTTTTGCAGGAAACATGTCTCACAATAGTGCTAAGAGCATTGCTGAAGATGCTATAACACTGGCTGATCTGAAAGTGTTTATGGAGGCCATGATGAGTGAGATGCGATGCGTGATGAGGGTGGAACTGGAGCAGGTTCAGGAATGAATAGATCAGATGGAGAGTGCACGTGAGAGGCATCCACAAAATGTCCCTAATATGTGTAGAAGAGAAAGAGTTCAATCGAGGGAAGTGAGGGTTGAAGATGAAGAGCCTTATGGGGCTGGTTTTGATGAAGAAGATGATCGGGATTCTGTTGTTGGTAATAGAAGGCATAGAGGGTGGTTTAGAGAAGTCCGGAATCAGGAAGATAACAACTTAGGTGGTATTAAGATGAAGATTCCGTCATTTCAAGGTAGATTCGATCCTAAAGCATACCTTGAGTGGGAGAAGAAGATGGAGTTCATATTTGACTGCCACAATTATTCCGAATCAAAGAAGGTAAAATTAGCTGTGATTGAGTTTTCTGACTATGCTATTGCTTGGTGGGATCAACTTGTTATAAACAGGAGATGGAATAGAGAACGACCAATAGAGACATGGGAGGAGATGAAAACGGTAATGAGGAAGCGGTTCGTTCCAAGTTACTACTACCGAGAGTTGTACAAAAAGCTACAAGGTCTTAGACAGGGAAGCCGGAGCGTAGAGGATTACTACAAGGAGATAGAGATTGCTATGATCCGAGCTAATATTGAGGAAGATCGAGAGGCTACAATAGCTAGGTTTTTACTTGGATTAAATTGGGAAATCCAAGATAAGGTAGAGATGCAACATTATGTGGAGTTGGAAGATATGGTGCACATGGCCATTAAAGTGGAGCAACAACTCAAGAGGAGGGGCGGGTCACGTGTAGCCCATGACTTCAGTTCTACCTATTAGAAACCGAGTTCTACCAAGTAGATGGACAAGTCACAAGCGTCCAAATCCAAGCCCAAGTCCGCAAACACCAACCACGTTCCTTAAGGTAAAACCGACAGTTCCACCTCTAGGAATCGTGACATGAAATGTTTTAAATGTCAAGGCAGACGACACATAGCCAGTCAATGTCCAAACAAGCAGGTCATGATGTTGCAAGACAATGGTGAAATTGTGACCGACAATGAAGCTTCCGACACCGACGACATGCCACCATTGGAGGACGTTTCCGTGGAGAAGTATTTAGCCCTTGCTGCATTGACATTGGTGGCGAGGAGGGCGTTGAGCTTGCAAGTAAAAGAAGTTGATGAAGTGCAGCGGAAGAACATCTTTCACACTAGGTGTTACGTTAAGGACAAGGTATGTAGTGTGATTATTGATGGTGGTAGTTGTAATAATGTTGCAAGCACAGTTATGGTGGAAAAATTGGGATTACCCGTGTTGAAGCACCCTAGACCATACAAGTTGCAATGGTTGAATGATAGTGATGAGATCAGGGTGAACAAGCAGGTGTTAATTGCCTTTCGAATCAGTAAATACGAAGGTGAAATGTTTTTTGATGTAGTACCAATGCAAGCGGGACACCTATTGCTAGGGCGTCTATGGCAGTTTGATCGGCATGTGAAACATGATGGCTTTACGAACAAATACTCCTTTGTATTTAATCAACGATCAATCACTCTTGTACCATTGACACTGCAGCAAGTATATGAGGATCGAGTGAGATTGCAAAAAGAGAGTGATCAAAAGAAATAGAGTGAAAATCAAAGAGAGGCCGAGAAAAATGAAAGAGAAAAAGAAAATCAAAATTCGGCCATTGAGAGAAAATCAGAGAGAAAACAAAAGACTTTTTTTTTTTTTTTGGTAAGTAAATAAATTTATAAAAGAAAAGGAGGAAGAGGTACAAAATCAAGAGGGCATACCCTCGAACAAGCTAAAGGGAGGGAAGGACTACTACAGGCAGAAGAACTCCCAACCCAAAGCCACAAGAACTAAACAAAAGAAATACAAGAACAAGAGGGCATACCCTCAAAGACATACAAGAATGAGAACATTACATATTAAAAATGCTACTTGAGAGAGACCAATTGCTTTGAAGAAGTCTGTTGGAGTTAGTGTTTGCAATCCCTTTTGAGGTAGCGAGCCTGCCACGGATCATATCCTGAGCTTGAGCAATGATAGCCTGGGGAGTTTTCTTTAAAGTGGTGAACAATCTACTATTCCTTTCCCTCCAAATGGTATAGACTGTGCATGTTAGGGTAAGCTTGCCTATAGTAGAAGAGAATACCTTACCCTTAAAGGTATTGCTAGCCCAAAGAACAATCTGCTGCCAATCTCCTGAAGGGCATCAGAACCCACATAAGGAGAGCCAATGAGACCATATGATGGAAGAGAAGGAGCAACAGAAGAACAAATGATTGTGACTCTCAGCCTCGCGCATACAAAGAAGGCATTTAGAATCAATGCCAAGCTGGGAAAAGAAGAGGCGGTCCTTGGTATTAAGGCTGTTCCGAATGGCCAGCCAAAGAATAAACCCAGCCCTGGGTAAGGCTTTAGGGTGCCAGACAAGCTTCCACCAATGAACCAGGGGCTTACGGCAGCGCAGAAGATCCCAAGCTGAGGTGATGGAGAAATCCTCATCGGGGGAGGTAACCAAATAGCCTTGTCTTCCCGTTGGGGGAAAGGATGAAGGTTGTTGGGCATACCATTTTTAAGTTCAAGTAAATGAGGAGAGTTAGCTATAGGCCAGTTCCAATGATGATCCAAGATGATGGAGCTAACTTTAGCCTGTCTCCCCAGACCCGAATCGTAGGTAACTCTATCCCCCATATTGTCGAATATGGTGCCATTGGGGAGCCAGTAATCAAACCAAAGAGATGTAAAGAGGCCATTACCAATTGAAATTTTGATGCTAGATTTGAACAAAGATCTGAATTGAAGCATTTTCCTCCAAGTCCAAGAGCAAGATTGGGGACACTTGACCTCCCAGAAGCTCTTGCCTTTCAGCAAGTTACAACGAATCCAACGAACCCAAGGGGAATGAGAAGGATTTTGAAACATGGCCCATATAAGCCTCCCCAAAGCTGCTTTATTCCAATCAGAAAGTTTCTTTATCCCAAGACCCCCTTCATTTCTAGGACATGTAATATCATCCCATGCAACTTTCGAACCGGATGAGATGAGATGGTTACCACTCTAAAGGAACGACCTCATTGCTTGCTCAATTTGATTAACCACTTTCTTGGGAAGAATGAAATGGGAGGACCAGTAAACTTGAATGCTGAACAGCACTGATTTGATAAGTTGAAGCCGTCCTGCATAAGAAAGGTATTTGGTAGACCAATGGGTAATTTTCCCAATGATACAATGAACCAATGATTTGCAATCCTAGGCTTTCAGCTTGGTGAAGATCAAAGGGACACCAAGGTAGCGGATAGGAAGGGATCCTTCGGGGAAACCAATATGCTCCGTGATACAATGCCTGAGGGTGCAATCCACCCCAGATAGGAAGATGCTGCTTTTGGAGGCATTGTTGAGGAGGCCAGAAAAGGTAGCAAATGTGTCAAAACCGTCCTTGAGAATAGAAGCTGAAAGGAGATCACCATAACAGAAAAGCATAATATCATCAGCGAAGCAAAGATGAGTGAGCCTGGTTTTATGGCATCTCCAATGATGCTTGAACTGAGGAACAACTGATTTTTGGTGGAGAATTAAAGAGAGCACATCCATAGTAAGCACAAAAAAGATAGGGGGAAAGAGGATCACCCTGTCTTAACCCTTTAGCTCCATGGAAGAAACCTTCAAGCTCGCCATTAATAGTAACTGAGAAATAGGCAGTAGAGATGCAGCAGTGAATTTAATCAATAAAAGGCTGAGGAAATCCCATGATGCTCATAGTATCAATAAGAAACTCCCAGCGCACCGAATCAAAGGCCTTCTTAAGATCAACTTTCATAGTACACCGCGGAGAACCTGAATTCTTATGGTAATTGTGCATGAGCTCTTGAGAAAGAAGGATGTTGTCACTAATTTTCCTCCCATGAATAAAAGCGGATTGAGCCGGGTCAATAAGACTAGGGAGAACACTCTTGAGCCGGTTGGCAAGAATTTTGGAGATGGCTTTGTAGATAGTGTTACAACAGGATATAGGCCGATAGTCATGGAGAGATGAGGGATTAGGAACCTTGGGGATAAGGACAATGGCAGTGGAATTGATCTCTTTGAGTATGGATCTGGAAGAGAAAAACTCAGAAATAGCAGCAATGACCTCGGGCTTGACAATACTCCAAGCTTTTTGAAAGAAAAAGCCATTGAAACCATCCGGCCCTGGAGCTTTATTAGGATGGAGGCTGAATAGAGCTTCTTGGATTTCAGATTCAGAGATAGGACATTAGAGAGCTGTGAGGGAGTCATTGGGCAGGCGCTTTATGATAAAGCCTGCAAGAGCTTGCTTCCCAGGGTAAGGAATAGAACTTTCAGTACCGAGGAGATCATGATAATAGTTGACAATGGTATCCTTGATCTCCTTAATATCCTCAATTCGATTACCAGAAGCATCAAGAAGGCTGACAATCTTATTACGGTTTCTTCTGCTATTCACTGATTTGAAAAAGAAGGAAGTGTTTTGATCACCTTCAGTAAGCCATTGAACATGAGATTTTTGCTTGGCAAGGCTCTCCTCACTAGAGAGGATAGAATAATAAAGATGGCGGGCTTCTTTTTCCTCCTAGATGAGCCTACTAAACCCTGGATTCTGCTCAAGAAGAATTTGGATGTCATGAAGCTTAGAGCGGGCTTCTTGGGCTCTTGAGGAAATGTTCTTGAATTTATTTTGGTTAAATTCCTTAAGGGCATACTTAACTTTCTTTAGTTTCTGGCAGCAGATGAACATAGCTGTGCCCTGGATAGCAGAGTTCCATGCCCGTTCAATAGTAGGAAGAAAATCATCATCGTCAGCCCAAAAATTGAAGAATTTAAAAGGATTCTTGCTTTTTTTCAGAGGGATGCCTGATCTAACTATAACTGGGGAATGATCAGATAATCCAGGAGGGAGAAATTCAGCCTCCGCAGAAGGAAAAGAAGTGAGCCATTCTTGGTTGACTAGGGCTCTATCAAGCTTCCTTTGAATGGTGAGGGGAGCTACCTGGCCATTGCACCAGGTGAAAAATTGGCCAGTAAATCGCAAGTCCTCAAGCTCAGAGTTCATAAAGCATTTGTTGCAATCATCCATAACAAGGGGCCAATCTGGACTGCCACCTTTCCTTTCATGAGGGAAACGAATGGCATTGAAATCGCCAAGCAGAAGCCATGGGACATCCTTGGAAATGAAGGCCTGGAGAGAGATATTGCTCCATAAGTCATTCCGATGAATTGGAGAGTTGGAACCATAAAGAACAGAAATGGCGATGGGAGAATTGGTGGCTCTAACTGTAGCATTGCAGTGGATGGCTTGATCATTGGCACAAGAAGAGTGAATCTGCAAAATAGAGTTATTCCATCCTATCCAAATCCGCCCAGAGGGAGCATGAGACTAGTTATGTAAAAAAGACCATCCTAGGAATGAGAGAGTTAAAAATAGGATCTTTAGAAGCTACCTTAATTTTAGTCTCAACAATACCAATGAAACAAAGATAATAATTACGAGCAAAGGATCGAATTTCACGCTGCTTTGAGGGGCTGTTCAATCCCCGTATATTCCAACAAGAAAAGTTCATGGAGAATAGGAGAGGAGGTTGGGGTCTAGTGTCCCTTTTTTCCTTAAAAGCCTTCTCTGCTGCCTTTGCTTCTTGAGCTGATTACGTGTGTAATTACTTCCAGTGTCAACCTCATCTACTTTGGTGATTCTGTCCACTAAAGAATTAGATTCAGGAGAAGCTGTTGAATTAGAATAGTGATCTGCGGATGGACTGCTGTCGTCTGGAAGAGGCCTGTTGGAATTAGCTTTATTTGGGGACAAGGGGAGACTTGGATGCTAATTAGAAATCATGGCCATAACTTGACCAGTGGGGTTCTGATGAGCGTCACGTTGGAGAATATCTGGGCAATCAAGGAGGGGATCACTACTGGTAGTTCCTATCTCTATTAATTTTATAGGCTGGATTGCATAAGGAGATTTCTGCTGTTCTGTAAACTTGGTGGGGCTATCAGGCTGAGAGGCATTAGCTGAGGTGCTAACAGAGTTCTCAAGGAAAGTAGCATTGCTAGTAGCACCAATCTCCAGTGTTTTAATAATCTGGATATCATAAGAATTGTTTGGCTGCCCAGTATCCTTTGTGAAGCTTGCAGGCCGAGTGGCAGCATCGGAGGTGCGATTAGTGTTAAGAGAATCGTCGATTTGGATGGCCTTTCCCTTACGTGAAACCACTCTCCATTCACTCTTGTTCTTGATGGGTGCATCGTGAGTAGAGGAGAGATTGATCTTTCCTTCATCAATTTTCATAGAAGGGAAGCTCGCAAGCCTATGTCCAAAGGTATGATAGTGGGTGCACATGGAGGGAAGCCATTGGTATTCTACAAAAATTTCCACTTTGGATTGATCAGAAATTTTGATATCAAAACAATCAGGAAGATCGTTGGTAGCATCAACCTCAACACAGATCCTGGCATAGCTAATTCGGGATTGAGCTTCAGTATGGGAATCTGCATATAGCGGTTTACCAATGGCGCTAGCAACGTAGCTTAGCCCTTGGGCTGTCCAAAGTTCATAAGGGACGTTGAAAAACTTGACCCAGACAGGGATTTTAGCCACATCTTTTTTAGATAAAGCCATACCAGGTTTCCATCGTTGAAGAATTATATGACGCCCAGAAAAATGCCAAAGACCACCTTCAAGTATATTATTGATAGCCTGCAAAGAATCAAATTTAAAGAAGAAAAACCCGTTGCCATTAGTTAGGACTTCATAGAGCCCATCTTTACTCCATAATTTTTCAGCAACCCTTTGAACCCATAGGAATGGCATTTTCCGGTCTAAAAAGTAACCCACTAATGTATTTTCCCAGCTTTGAACTCCTGCATGAATGACCTCTTGGGGTGGTTCCACCATGATTCGATTACCTTCAATTTGGGGCTGCTGGTATTCCAAAATAAATTTTTTAACAGGGGCCTGAGGTTGGAAAAGGGAGGACCAGACGGGACCAGGCTGAGTAGGGCCAGACTGATGCGGAAAGGGATTGGGATAATTTCTCATGAGAGACGATGGCAGCCTGGTGGACAAGTGTTTGGGATTGAACAGGTGCTTTGGGGATGAATAGGGGGAGAAAAACTTTGATTAAGAGCTGACGAGACCTGTGGGGAACCACCAATCTGGTTAGCAACGTGGCAGACTGCATCAGAGAATGCAATGTCTCTAATGCCTGGAGTGGAGTGGATAGTTGGCTCAAGCCCATTGGAATTCGAGGATGTCTCCTTAGTGCATACTGCTGATGCAGGGTAGGTAATGGGGACCCCATCACCGATCGAACCCTCGACTGAATGGACGCCAGCAGCACTAGCTGATGATCGGATAGCAGGTCTATTAGCAGTGTTTGTGTCTAGAGCATCGGCTTGCATGAGAAAAGGAGCAGCAGTTAAATGACACGTGGAATTGGCTTGGCTTGCAACCGCAATAGTGGAGCTATTTGTGTGTAAAGGAGTGGCTTGCGTGTTCTGATGGAGAACAGAAAAGCTCTGGGACAACCTACTGTTCTCAGTAACGTAGAGGGCACTGTCCGCACTAGTATAGGGGGTACAGTCAGCACCTTTTGGGCCTGCATCTGTAGGCATATCAGATTTGATTTTTCCATCCGTTGGAGCTCTATCAATTGCAGCCGTTGGATTATTTCGCCTTGCTTCAGCATGTGACACGTTGGCAGTATGGAACAAAGAGGGAATTGTACGAGCAGTTCTCCAACGCCCACTGTGTGAGGAGTGAGCTACACGCGTCTCTTGGGGGAGCTGCCGTCTACCATTGCCATGAACACCAGTTCTCTGGAAGCCATTGGAGGGGACTGGTATTGATTCATGCATGAAGGAATCATCAGTTGAGAAGCCTCCATATTCCTTTTCTAGATCAAGAGCAACCTGTGGTATAAATTCCCCATGCTCTATGCCATCAGCCCAGGACAGAGCAGGAGAAGGATTTTCAGGCGTCTTAGTGGTGGCTGAAGCATTGGATAATCCAGTTGCTGTATCAAGAATATCGTGAGATGGTCCTTGCTGCCATTGTCGTTCATTTTTTGCGACATGAGCTCTAACAGTTGCTTCATCGACACCAATACAGTCCACATTTGCACCAGGACAGAAACCAGAAAGAAGAGAAGGAACATTTGGGATTGGGTCTGAAGGACTTGTTTCCTGATCATGAATGGAGGCTTCAATAGAAGCCATTGCAAGAAGTAGCAAAGATTAGAGAAACACTAGAGAGAGAAGCTCTCCCTTCTCACTAGAACCCATCTCTTCCTTGGATAAAATTCAAGATGTCTTTTGTCACAAAAGACTTTCTATGCAAAAGTGAGTGAAATTAAGCGAGCAATGTTTTTAAATCAGCCGATGATTGTACTTTTGTATAATGAGGCATTTCTAAACAACACACTTTACCTTGCTTTGCCTAGTTCTGTTGTTTCTCTTTTTCAGGAGTATGAGGATGTCTTTCTCGAGGAAACACCACATGGGTTACTGTATGCAAAAGAAGCCAACAAGGGGCATCACAAACTGATTTTTGATCCCAAAGATTAGGTTTGGCTGCTTATGAGAAAAGAGAGATTTCTGGCGCAAAGACGTCCCATATTAATTCGACGTCGCTTCGTAATATGGGTATAACTCTCTCATTCGAGCTCCAATTAAGATGATTCAAGATTCTATGGAAAGCCAAGAAATAGTTATACAACTTTAATGATTTGAGTTTTCCGAGATTCGGACTGAATTAAGGTCGAAATCAGGCTTGAAGTTACTGCACCTGCACTGATGACGTTTTGGCTGCGCGAACTTTTACTTATTTAGTGGATTTCTGTTAATTAGTTTTAGATGGTAGTTTAGGATGCTTTGGGCCTGAAGATGTTCAGCCCATATCTTTTATTTAATGTAGGCCTTATTCGGCTCTAGGGTTTCATAGAGTGTTTTAAAAAGAACTTGTAGCCACATGTGGGAAAGATGATGAATTTTTAAGTAAATTGAGAGAGTATTTTCTTTGTGGTTCTTTGAAGAACTATATGAACTTATCGGGATTTCCCGTGGCGTTCACCAACGACTTATGAAATGGATTTCCACCACCGTTGTGGCATCTTCCTTATACCGAGGTTCTTGTTTCGCACTAAAGAACGGGTTGAGGTCATATATACCGAGGTTCTTTTTTGTCGTAAACAACGGATCGAGGTCTGTCATTCAGAACTAATTGTGGAATGATCTTGGATTCCTTTTTCGTTGTAGGGTCTCGTTATTTCTTGGCGGGGTTCGCATCAATTCCTAACTTGTATTGGAGATAGGCTTTTACTTACTGAGCTTGTTATTTTTTTTGGTAAGTAAATAAATCTATAAAAGAAAAGGAGAAAAAGGTACAAAATCAAGAGGGCATACCCTCGAACAAGCTAAAGGGAGGGAAGGACTACTACAGGCAGAAGAACTCCCAACCCAAAGCCACAAAAACTAAACAAAAGAAATACAAGATCAAGAGGGCATACCCTCAAACAAACTAGGCATCAAAGACATACAAGAATGAGAACATTACATATTAAAAATGCTTTGAAGATGTCTGTTGGAGATAGTGTTTGCAATCCCTTTTGAGGTAGCAAGCCTGCCACGGATCATATCCTGGGCTTGAGCAATGATAGCTTGGGGAGTTTTCTTTAAAGTAGAGAACAATCTACTATTCCTTTCCCTCCAAATAGTATAGACTGTGCATGCTATGGTAAGCTTGCCTATAGTAGAAGAGAATACCTTGCCCTTGAAGGTATTGCTAGCCCAAAGAACGATCTGCTGCTAGTCACCTGAAGGGCATCGGAACCCATATAAGGAGAGCAAATGAGACCATATGATGGAAGAGAAGGAGCAAGGGAAGAACAAATGATTGTGACTCTCAGCCTCGCGCATACATAAAAGGCATTTGGGATCATTGCCAAGCTGGGAAAAGAAGAGGCGATCCTTGGTATTAAGACTGTTTCGGATGGCCAGCCAAAGAATAAACCCAGCCCTGGGTAAGGCTTTAGGGTGCCAGACAAGCTTCCACCAATGAACCAGGGGTTTTCGGCAGCGCAGAAGATCCCAAGCTGAGTTGATAGAGAAATCCCCATCGGGGGAGGGTAACCAAATGGCCTTGTCTTCCCGCTGAGGGAAAGGATGAAGGTTGATGGGCATACCATTTTTAAGCTCAAGTAAATGAGGAGAGTTAGCTATAGGCCAGTTCTAGTGATGATCCAAGATGATGGAGCTAACTTTAGCCTGTCTCCCAAGACCGAATCGTAGATAACTCTGTCCCCCATATTGTCGAATATGGTACCATTGGGAAGCCAGTAATCAAACCAAAGAGACGCAAAGAGGCCATTACCAATAGAAATTTTGATGCTAGATTTGAACAAAGATCTGAATTGAAGCATTTTCCTCCAAGTCCAAGAGCAAGATTGGGGACACTTGACCTCCCAGAAGCGCTTGCCTTTCAACAAATTACTACGAATCCAAAGAACCCAAGGGGAATGAGAGAGGTTTTGAAACATGGCCCAAATAAGCTTCCCTAAAGCTACTTTATTCCAATCAGTGAGTTTCTTTATCCCAAGACCCCCTTCATTTCCAGGACACGTTATATCATCCCATGCAACTTTCGATCCGGATGAGATGAGATGGTTACCACTCCAAAGGAACAATCTCATTGCTTGCTCAATTTGATTAACCACTTTCTTGGGAAGAATGAAATGGGAGGACCAGTAAACTTGAATGTTAAACAACACTGATTTGATAAGTTGAAGCCGTCCTGCATAAGAAAGGGATTTGGTAGACCAATTGGTGATTTTCCCAATGATACAATGAACCCATGATTTGCAATCCTAGGCTTTCAGCTTGGTAGAGATCAAAGGGACACCAAGGTAACGGATAGGAAGGGATCCTTCGGGAAAGCCAATATGCTCCGTGATACAATGCCTGAGGGTGCAATCCACACCAAATAGGAAGATGTTGCTTTTGGAGGCATTGTTGAGAAGGCCAGAAAAGGTAGCAAATGTGTCAAGCCCGTCCTTGAGAATAGAAGCTGAAAGGAGATCACCATGACAGAAAAGCATAATATCATCGGCAAAGCAAAGATGCGTGAGCTTGGTTTTATGGCATTTCCAATGATGTTTGAATTGAGGAACAGCTGATTTCTGGTGAAGAATCAAAAAGAGCACATCCATAGCAAGCACAAAAAGATAGGGGGAAAGAGGATCTCCCTATCTTAACCCTTTAGCTCCACGGAAGAAACCTTCTAGCTCGCCATTAATAGCAACTGAGAAACGGGCAGTAGAGATGCAGCAGTGAATCCAATCAATAAAAGGTTGAGGAAATCCCATGATGCTCATAGTATCAATGAGAAACTCCCAGCGCACCGAATCAAAGGCCTTCTTAAGATCAACTTTCATTGTACAACACGGAGAGCCTGAATTCTTATGGTAATTGTGCATGAGCTCTTGAGCAAGAAGGACGTTGTCACTAATTTTCCTCCCATGAATAAAAGCGGATTGAGCCGGATCAATGAGACTAGGGAGGACACTCTTGAGCCGGTTGGCAAGAATTTTGGAAATGGCTTTGTAGATAGCGTTACAACAGGATATAGGCCGATAGTCATGGATAGATGAGGGATTAGGAACCTTGGGGATAGGGACAATGGCAGTGGAATTGATCTCTTTGAGTATGGATCTGGAAGAGAAAAATTCAGAAATAGTAGCAATGACCTCGGTCTTGATAATACTCCAAGCTTTTTGAAAGAAAAAGCCATTGAAACCTTCCGGCCCTGGAGCTTTACTAGGGTGGAGACTGAATAGAGCTTCTTGGATTTCAGTTTCAGAGACAGGACATTTGAGAGCTGTGAGGGAGTCATTGGGCAGGCGCTTTGTGATAAAGCCTGCAAGAGCTTGCTTCCCAGGGTAAGGAATAGAACTTTCAGTACCGAGGAGATCATGATAATAGTTTACAATGGTACCCTTGATCTCCTTAATGTCATCAATTCTATTACCAGAAGCATCAAGAAGGCTAACGATCTTATTACAGTTTCTTTTGCTATTCACTAAGTTGAAAAAGAAGGAAGTGTTTTGAGCACCTTCGGAAAGCCATTGAACACGAGATTTTTGCTTGGCAAGGCTCTCCTCACTGGAAATGATAGAATAATAAAGATGGCGAGCTTCTTTTTCCTCCTGGATGAGCCTACTTGTCCCTGGATTCTGCTCAAGAAGAATTTGGATGTCATGAAGCTTAGAACGGGCTTCTTGGGCTCTTGAGGAAATGTTCTTGAATTTATTTTGATTGAATTCCTTAAGGGCATACTTAACTTTCTTTAGTTTCTGGCAGCAGATGAACATAGCTGTGCCCTGGATAGCAGAGTTCCATGCCCGTTCAATAGTAGGAAGAAAATCATCATCGTCAGCCCAGAAATTTAAGAATTTAAAAGGACTCTTGCTTTTTTCCATAGGAATGCCTGATCTAACTATGACTGGGGAGTGATCAGATAACCCAAGGGGAAGAAATTCAGCCTCCGCAGAAGGAAAAGAAGTGAGCCATTCTTGGTTGACTAGAGCTCTATCAAGCTTCCTTTGAATGGTGAGGGGAGCTGCCTGGCCATTGCACCAGGTGAAAAAATGGCCAGTAAATCGCAAGTCCTCAAGCTCAGAGTTCATAAAGCAGTTGTTGCAATCATCCATAACAGAAGGCCAATCTGGACTGCCACCTTTCCTTTCATGAGGGAAACGAATGGCATTGAAGTCGCCAAGCAAAAGCCATGGGACATCCTTGGAAATGGAGGCCTGGAGAGTGATGTTGCTCCATAAGTCATTCCGATGAGTTGGAGAGTTGGATCCATAAATAACAGAAATGGCCATGGGAGATTTAGTGGCTCTAACTGTAGCATTGTAGTGGAAGGCTTGAGCATTGGCACAGGAAGAGTTAATCTGCAAAATAGAGTTATTCCATCCGATCCAAATCCTCCCAGAGGGAGCATGAGAATAGTTATGTAAAAAAGACCATCCAGGAATGAGAGAGTTAGAAATAGGATCTTTAAAAGCTACCTTAATTTTAGTCTCAACAATACCAATGAAACAAAGAGAATAATCACGAGCAAAGGATCGGATTTCACGCTGCTTTGAGGGGCTATTCAATCCCCGTATATTCCAACAAGTAAAGATCATGGAGAATAGGAGAGAAGGTTGGGATCTGACGTCCTTTTTTCCCTTAAAAGCCTTCTCTGCCGCCTTTGCTTCTTGAGCTGATTTCGTGTGTAATTACTTCCAGTGTCAACCTCATCCACTTTGGTGATTCTGTCCACTAAAGGATTAGATTCAAGAGAGGCTGTTGAATCAGAATAGTGATCTGCGGATGGACTGCTATCGTCTGGAAGAGGCCTGCTGGAATTAGCTTTATTTGGGGACAATAGAAACTCAGTACCTTCATTGTGGGAGGAAAAAAGGGGACTCGGATGCTGATTAGAAGTTGTGGCCATAACTTGACCAGTGGGGTTCTGATAAGAGTCACGTTGTAGAATATCTGAGCAATCAAGGAGAGGATCACTACTGGTAGTTCCTATCTCCATTGATTTGATAGGCTGGATTGCATAAGAAGTTTTCTGCTGCTCTGTAAACTTGGTGGAGCTTTCAGGCTGACAGGGAGTAGCTGAGGTGCTAGCAGAGTTATCAAGGAAAGTATCATTGCTGGTAGCACCAATCTCCATTGGTTTAATAGGCTGGATTTCATAAGAGTTGTTTTGCTGCTCGGTATCCTTTGTGGAGCTTGCAGGCTGAGTGGTAGCAGCGGTGGTGCTCAGTGTTGAGAGCATCGTCAATTTGGATGGCCTTTCCCTTACGTGAAACCACTCTCCATTCACTCTTGTTCTTGATGGGTGCATCGTGGGTAGAGGATTGGTTGGACTTTCCTTCGTCAAGTTTCATAGAAGAGCAGCTCGCAAGCCTATGTCCAAAAGTGTGACAGTGGGTGCACATGGAGGGAAGCCACTGGTATTCTACAAAAATTTCCACTTTGGATTGATCAGAGAGCTTGATATCAAAACAGACAGGAAGATCTTTGGTAGCATCAACCTCAACACAGATTCTGGCATAGCTAATTCGGGATTGAGCTTCAGTATGGGAATTTGCATATAGCGGTTTACCAATGGCGCTAGCAACGTAGCTTAGCCCTTGAGCTGTCCAAAGTTCATAAGGGACGTTGAAAAACTTAACCCAGACAGGGATTTTTGCCACATCTTTTTTAGATAAAGCCATACCAGGTTTCCATCTTTGAAGGATTATATGACGCCCAGAAAAATGCCAAAGACCACCTTCAAGTATATTATTGATAGCGTGCAAAGAGTCAAATTTAAAGAAGAAAATTCCATTGCCATTAGTTAGAACTTCATAAAGACCATCTTTACTCCATAATTTTTCAGCAACCCTTTGAACCCATAGGAATGGCATTTTCCGGTCTAGAAAGTAACCAACTAATGTATTTTCCCAGCTTTGAACTCCTGCACGAATGACCTCTTGGGGTGGTTCAACCGTGATTCGATTACCCTCAATTTGGGGCTGCTGGTATTCCAAAATAAATTTTTTAACAGGGGCCTGAGGTTGGAAAAGGGAGGACCAGACAGGACTAGGTGGTGGATTGCCAGACTGATGCAGAAAGAACTGGAAGGAATTCTCATGAGAGACGAAGGCAACCTGATGGACAGGTGTTTGGGATTGAACAAGTGTTTTGGGATGAATCGGGGGAATAAAGCTTTGGTTAATAGCTGACGAGACTTGTGGGGTACCACTAGGGATAGTGGATGTGACGAAAATTTATGGGATCTCTTCACCAATCTGGTTAGCAATGAGACGAACTGCATCAGAGAATACATTAGGAATATCTCTAAGGCCTAGAGTGGATTGGACCGTTGACTCAAGCCCATTGGTATTTGAAGTTGCCACCCTAGTGCATACTGCTGATGCAGAGTAGGTAATGGGAACCCCATCACCGAACGAGCCCTCCACTGAATGGACGCCAGCAGCACTAGCTGAGGATCAGAAAGCAAGTCTATTAGCATTGTTTGTGGCGAGAGCATCGCCTTGTATGTGAAAAGGAGCAGCAGCGAAATGACACGTGGAGTTGGCTTGGCTTGCAACAGCACTAGGGGAGCTATTTGTGTGTAAAGGAGTGGCTTACGTGTTCTGTTGGAGAACAGAAAAGCTCTGGGGCAACTTACTATTCTCAGTAGCATAGAGGGCACTGTCCTCACTATCATGGGGGGCACTATCAGCACCTTTTGGGTCTGCACCTGTAGGCATATCAAATTTGATTTTTCCATCCGTTGGAGCTCTATCAATTGCAGTCGTTGGATTATTCCGCCTTGCTTCAGTGTGTGACACGTTGGCAGTATGGATCAGAGAGGAAGTTGGACGAGTGGATCTCCAACGCCCACTGTGTGAGGAGTGAGTTACACGCGTCTCTTGGAGAGGTTGCCGTCTACCATTTCCATGAACACCAGTTCTCTGGTAGCCATTTAAGGTGACTGGTGTTGGTTCACGCGTGAAGGAATCATCAGTTGAGAAGCACCCATATTCCTTTTCTAGATCAAGAGCAACCTGTGGGATAAATTCCCCATGCTCTACGCCATCAGCCCAGGACAGAGCAGGAGAAAGATTTTCAGGCATCTGAATGGCGGTTGAAGCATTGGATAATCTAGTGGCTGTATCAAGAATATCGTGTGATGGTCCTTGCTGCCATTGTCGTTCATTTTCTGCGACATGAGCTATAACGGTTGCTTCATCAACACCAATACGATCCACATTTGCACCAGGACAGAAACCAGTAATGGGATAGCTGAGAAGAGAAGAAGCATTTGTGATTGGATCTGATGGGCTTGTTTCCTGA
This sequence comes from Nyssa sinensis, assembly GCA_008638375.1. Lineage (NCBI taxonomy): Eukaryota > Viridiplantae > Streptophyta > Magnoliopsida > Cornales > Nyssaceae > Nyssa > Nyssa sinensis. Next base: position 13,839,185 of record CM018044.1, read on the forward strand.
TCATGAATGGAGGCTTCAATGGAAGCCAATGCAAGAAGCAGCAAAGATTATAGAAACACCAGAGAGAGAAGCTCTCCCTTCTCTCTAGAACCCATACCTATTAGTAACTATAAGACAAGTGTTCTGAGCTTGTTAGCTCACCCCATTTATTATATTTTTCAGGTAAGAACGCTACAATAAGATATCAGGAGCGTAGGGAGGCAGTTGAGGAACATGATAAAATAATGTAGTCTCTCCCATGTACTCACCTCCTAAAAGTGGTTTATGTTCAATTTATTGTTAGTTTTAATTTCAGTCTTTGAACAAAAATTGTAATAAGTCTTCCGCACTTTAATATTATGGTTATATTGCTTCTTGTTATCAATAGTAAAAGAATGAAAAAAGTAAGGATAGTCATTGGGCCAGCCTCGCGATACGATATCCGCATAGGGTGAGTTTCAAGTTATGACAAATGGTGGCTGCTTGAGAAGGCCAGGGAGCCGACCATGGACTAGCAACGCTTTACCATAGTTTTCAATGAGAAGTACCGTCACGAGCCAAAACCCACTCGATGCGCATCTCGTGTTGCGGGGCTAACCCAATGGCCGTCCCTACTTTTTCCTGTTCTTTGTATCAATGACAACATTATATAATGTAACTTAACAATAGATTAGGAGAAGCCTTAATACAAAATATGGTTTAACAACTAAAAACTGTAAACCGACATAAACATAACATATAACCACTCTTAGGTGGTGAGTACATGGGAGAGACTACATAACATTTTCCTCAAACTGTCCCCCTATGCTCTTAGACTCCTGCTGCGTTCTTGCAGCATTTTTACCTAAAAAATAAGTAAGTGGGGTGAGCTAACAATGCTCAGTAAGTAAAAGTCTATCTCTAATACGGGTTAGGGTTAACACAAAAAAATATAAGCTCAAAGGTAACATGATAGCCAGTCATGATAACAGTTGCAGTTAATAGTAAAATACCATAATGGCCAATGAATAGTAAGTCCCAATAACAATTATGAGTAATGGTGTAGCATGAATATAGGAAAAGCTCAATAATCACAATCAACTTAAATAAATCGGTCATAATCAAGTCTAATAAATAAGGAACTATCAACATAGAACTATTCATAGGGAAATGAAAACATCTTATGAATCTAATAAATGTCAACATAACAGTCAAACATGAGTGATGCATTTACTATGTTCAGGGTTTGGCAAACCCTCGGTCTTTTAGGGGCCCGGCATACCCTCTAACATGAATGCATATAAAATACCCTTTTAACTCACTGCGTAAAAATGCCATCATTTCCATATGTCCGTTCATGGGCTCGACCCGTAGGTCCTGTCAATCAGATGGTATCGGAAAGAAATTGTGACTGAGTACAAAATCTGGCATTTAACATAAGTCAGAATTCCATCGTAATTCCATAAGAAGTGTATAGGGTATGGAATATCATGCAGTAACCATACAACGATAGGCCTTTCAAGGCACAATACGACAAAGCAATCATTAGTGATAGGCCTTCTAAGGCATAGTACAATAACCAATCATGAGATAACAATCAATAAGCATCCACCAGATATGAAAATATCAACGGTGGGACAATAACAGTGGATATGTACATGAATACAAAATTTTGGTAGTAATAGAAGAAGTATGGCTTCGAAAACCACGTATAAAAGATAAAAGTTTACTTACCTTATCCATATGTCCTAGTATTCTGTGACTTTTTCCTTTCCCTTTGACTTGCCTATACACCAATAAACACGTCTCAGTTTTAATGTCATTTATCAAATTAAACACTTCGTTACTCTAAGTATCTCTTTTGCTAATTTAGACTCTACTCTCGAGTCCAGAACGTCGAAGAAAATTAGTCTAGGCTTTCACGGTTTTCTATTTGGACTTCTATGGCCATTTTACATGTCTCTATTTTTCAGGTTCTGTTTTCAAAAGTTGGACTTCGCCGTTGAGTCGAGAAGGTTTGAAATAATAAAAGTTCACTATGTACTTAGTTCAATCGGAGTTCGTTTGACTCACATTTGACCCAAGGGCATTTTAGTAATTTTTCTCATTTCTAATTTATTAGATAAATATCTAATTAATTTATTTCTTGGGTCATTTCATAATAATCATAAGTCTGGGGTCTATTTGTGATTTCACTAAACTTTGGGGCCAAGTCAGAAATTTAGATTTTACTAACAGTGATTAAAGCTCTAAATTGAAATAGGCCATCCCTATTTCCAAATTGACCCAAATTTGATTCCATATCCGTGTATCCAAACACCCCCAATCCCAATTTAATTCTAAAAGTCAATGTCGAAGAATTGCACTTACTAGGCTAACCTTCTCCTTTATTAACACCGCATCAAAAACATCTTTACCGTAGTTAGTGGAATCAACCTCCACCGTTTTGGCCCTTCTTCAACCGATCCATGAAACACCCCTGCTTAATTAAATTTTTTTTAATCAATTTCATCTTATCACGATCCCATGACGCCTGGTATTGTTCTTTGTCGTGCTTCAACCCAAACCTTACAGTGAAACAGATCACTCCACACCTTTCCCCAACGCTTTTTCCTTGGCCATTACCATGATCTTCTCCTCCACTACACCATTTGCATCCTTCACCACGTTCTCTGGAGACTTATGGTCACCACCATTGACCTGAACTTAAGATCACCTACCAACATGGTTCTGAAACCACCTCATTCCTCCTCCTTTTATGAACCTTAACCTTATTCAAATTGGCCAGCAAATTTTAGAATCCAACAGTCAACACAAACCAAAAACCCTGATCCGACCAACAATACGACCATGGCGCAAAACCCCAATATTTCTTATGCTTTGCCACATCGCTAGTGTACTTCTCTCCTCCTCCGACTAGTCAAGCCCTCCTCGCCCCTACCACAAATGGCGGCAACGTCCTCACTTCTCTCCTCCTCCGATTTATACTTCTTATTCTCAACTTCTTGTCAAGGGTTTTGCTGTACTGTCAACGACGCCCCCTTTGAAAATCAGTCTCTCTCTTTTCACTTTCATATAAGGATTCAACATTGATGTCCCTCTCTTCATCTTAAATTCCATTCTATGATAGAGTCCAAAGGTGCTATCTCCTTCTATGTGGGTTTTCTTTGACCCCTTTCTATTGTACACGAGCCATATTTAGATTTGCACAGCTTGTCATTCCCTCCTCTACTATATCAATAGACCCAAATCCTCCTTATATCTCCACAAAATCACAAACCCAATATGATAAAAATCACACCCCACTACTCTTTAATCACTCATGGCCACCGCCGACTTCCCCATCAATCCAAGTTGTATCAGAATCCTCCGCCCAAACAAGAGACCGAACACTTAAACTGACTAAAGCAGCCATCTTCAATAACTTAACCGGATCAGAAACCTTGGTTGTGTCTCCATCGGCTTCCGATTCCTTCAAACACAGATCAAATAACAACTAATTTTCCTCTTCCAACAACGGGATTCCAATCGAAATCCATAATCTACTCTCACTTTTCTTGCCCCCAATTATCTTACATTCCGCTCAAAATCACTTCGATAAACAACAAACTCTACTTCCTTTTGCCTTTTCAATACAAGTTGTTGATTTTCCAGTTCGATTTTCTCTGAAGAATGAAAAAATCGATCTGATCTAATTGACAGAACAGAGCCTTCCGTGCTTCCTTTGTTTTCTCTCTTCTTTCTTCTTCTTTTCTTCTTCCCTCAAGAGCCTTATCTTTCCTCTTTTTTTTTTAACACTATGTTTGGATGGAAGGAATTGGAAAGAAAGGGAAGGGAAGGAGAAGGAAGGGGAACTTATATCATGTTTGTTTTAAAAATTAGGAAGGAAAGGTAGGGAAAAGGAGGGAGAGAGAGGGAGAGCTTAACCCTCATTTAAGCAATTTTGTTATCCCTCTAAAAGTGGGCGGAAACGGAGGGAAAGGAAAGAAAGATTTAATGAATTTTTAATAATACCAATATTACTCTTAAAATTATAAAAGTCAAAATAAAAATGACACCTCTATCCTAAGGCATTCAAAGGGAATAACAATAAAATAATATAAAATTCTTTCCTTTCCTTTCCTTTCTCTCCTTTATCATTCCCAAACAAGATGAAAGGATTATATTAGTCTTTCCTCTCATTTCCTTTCATTAGTTATCCAAACATAAAAGAAGGATTACTCTCTCATCTCCTCTCTTTTCCTTTATCTCATAACTAATACTCTCTTTTCCTTTCTTTTCCCTCCTACTTATCCAAACGAACTGTAAATCTCCCAGATCCCTAAATCACGCCCCCTCCCTTATCACCATTTATGCATATCTATCCTATCCCCAATGGTTAAATATATACATAATTACGTATATTGTTTACCATATATATATATCATGCTTCCCTATATTTACATGTATATATATATTTATACACCTACATATATACATGTATATACTTATTTCCATATATATATATATATATATATATATATATTTTATTATTTTATTTTATTTTATTTTCCCTTTTATTTTTTTCTCTTTATTTTATTGTATTTTATTTTACTTATTTTAAATTTTTATTTTTATTTTGGTATTCGTTCTAGCTTTCGGGCATTGCCCGGGCGTTATCCGTACTTCGGGAGCTATTGAGATTTCAAACTGCCCGTTTTATTCAATATTATAACAAAAAGCCCTAACGACTCGGGTTTACATGGCTCGTATGGTTAAAATTCAGGTCGAGGTATTACAAGTATTGTCCCCGAGAAATGAAGAATCAAAAAATTGCTAAGTTCATAGTACTTCAGCAGGGCAATATGACAGTGGATCAATATAAGGCCACGTTCAATGAGTTGGCTAGATTCACCCCTAATGTTATCAATAGTGAGGATCTCAATGCCCAAAAGTTTGAGGAGGGGCTACGGTGGGCCATTAAGGACAGATTGAAGCCTCAGCAATTACCTACCTACAATGAGGTTGTGACCACCGCTAAAATCATTGAGAGGAGTGGCGAAGAGTTTGTCAAGAGATGGGCAAATCAGAGGTTAGGAGAAAGTCAGAATCAGAGGTCAAGGTCTTCTTTCTCTAGGCAAGGACCCTCATTCACTAGACCTAGGACTAGTGTCACGACCTGAAACCCACCCTATGCGGATCTCGTGTCGCGAGGCCGACCCGAAGGCCGTCCCTACTTTTTCCATTCCTGTATCATAGTACTAATATGCAATGTACTAAAAATTTTAAACAATGAACAGCGGAAGTCTTTATCAATTACAGTTATCCAGCGGAAGTCTTTTAAATAATTTAAACAGCGGAAGTCTATTAAATACATGACATAGTTCTACATAAGACAAAATGAGAACTAAATGTAACCAGCACCCGGGGGTGGTGAATACATGGGAGAACTAACATAGACTGGTACGGTTCCTCAAAAATGTCCTCCTACGCTCTCAGACTCCTACTGGGGTCTTGCAGCGTCATCACCTGAAATGGGGGTAAGTGGGGTGGAATGAGCTATGAAGCTCAGCAAGTAAAACAGATCTCGGACACTGGTATCGATGATTATAAAAGAACATGAATCCATGAATAAAAATATGATAGCCAATCATAAGAAGTAAGATGTTGTGATAGCCAATGAGAACGGTTGCCATGATGGCCAATGAATAGTGGGGTCACAATGTACAATCAAGAGTAATGGAAAAGCAGTGATAAGGATTTCTCAACAATAACCTGTCACAATAAAAGTACTGCCACAATAAATCGATTACAATCAAACCAATGAATAGTGTAAGATAAACCATAAGAAACAGTAACCATTCAACAATATAACCATAACAATAATCCAATCGACAATATAACCATAACAATAATCCAATCGAGATGCTTATAATCTGTAGTAGGGGATGGCAGTCCCTCTGTATTTTGAGGCCCGGCATACCTCTCAGTAAACTCACATCTTTTGCCACACGTCCGTTCACGGACTAGTTTGTCACAGAAGCATCGGGTGGATATTGTGACTGAGCACAATTCCAGCATTTATAAACATATCATGATCATTTGTGATTCCATAGGAGTATGAAAATGGAATATCATATATACAGTAGAGCATGACAGTAAGCCCTTCAAGACATGGTTCAACATGATAACAATGATATAGCAGTCAATAAATGTCCACAAGATAGAACAATATCACATTGTGGAAAGCAATAACATTTGGAACGTTCATGAGTACAAGTTTGGCAGTAATGAATAAACTTGGCTTGGAGACACCATATGGAAGAGAAAGTGATCCACTTACCTCTATCGTGATTCTATATCAGAAATCCGTGAGTGTACCCTTGCCTTTCGAGTTCCCTATATATCAGTGAATACGTTTAGAATAAATTCTATTCATCAAATTTTATGCCTTTCTATCATAAGTATCTTAAATACTAATTTAGACTTTACCATTGAGTCCGGAATGCCGAAGAAAGTCGGTTTAGGCTTTCGCGGAATTCCATTTGGACATTTATACTAAAAAGGGCAAAATGGTCATTTTGCACTTTTACGTTATTTTATCCTTCGGGGTCCCGTCTTGTAAAACAGACCCCACCATTGGACTCAGAATGTCCGAGATAATAAATTTTGACTATTCATTTGCATCGTTTGGACTTCGTTTGACCTATATTTGAAATAGGGGCATTTTTGTAAAAATTAATATTTTATTAATTTTCCTGTTTGGGCCACAGTGACATTTCTTAAAACATTTGGGGCCGGTTTAAAATTTTCAAAAGCTGCGGTTTGAACCAGTTGGTTCAGAACCAAAAACCCTAAACCGGTCTGCCTCTTCACTAAACAAAACGATTCAGTCCATTTCAAAGAACCGGATTCCAATATCCTGGTTCTTACCCTATCCATGGTTTGGATAAGCCGAACTCAGATTCTCACATTTCCTATCCCTGTAACCAAACGACCCAATTTATTTAAAATCCAATATATAAAACAACACAATTTCATTTTCCCATTTCATTTCCGGTCGGGTCCCGACCCGATCCGAACCTGGATCCGGTTTAAATTTAACCCGGTTGCCTCACGATTTCACGATCATCTTCCGCAGTACTCCGGTAGGGTTCCAGTTGTACACAGTCATCTTCTCCGGCAACTGTCACCGGCTTCCGATGGATTTTCCTCCCGTTTTGAATGCCGTTTTACTCCCCACCACATGGGGATCATGAATCCATCCTCCATTTTGATAAAGACCGTCTTGATCTTCACGAATATGGGTTTAAATATCTCCGACCGATTTTTCGGTCAGAGCTTCATTTCAAATTTCGTGACTTTTGGGTCACGGTTTTCACTCAAATTCCATCCTAAACGTTTTCTGCACAATTGGGGTTTATTTTCATAAACTTAAACCAAGCTTTTAAGCATAAAATCATGGTGCAACCGAGACCTGCAACTCCCATTTTCTCAGTCATTTTAGCATATTTTTCTATCATTCTTTTTGCATTTAAAAGCTTAACTCATGCTCATCAAGACTCTAGCTTTAAATCAAACTATCATGCTTTAAATCATAAAAACATAACTCAAATCACTAACCTGGGTTTTCGGTTTTTGCTCACTGTGACCCTCTAAACCCTTCTGTTTCTGCTCCTGAGTCCTTTGACAACGTTCCTCTCAGTCTCAGTTTCCTTTTTGTCTCTTAACTCACGCCCATATACACTTATATCATATATAGAGACATTCCACCGCCCTTGTCACTTCCCACCTTTCTCTCTCGGTTACTCCCCTTTCTATGGCCCCTTTTCTTGATCTAGGGTCCTGATATTCTCTCTGCCAAATGCAACCTTGCATTTATGGCTTGGGAGACTTGTGTGTGTATATATCTATTATATTACATACACCACACACACACACACACACACACACTTCACCCAACCGACACACACATTTGGTATGCAACCATACACACGGTCACACAGTGACACTGTTACTCACTTTTCCTCTCCCTTTTCCCTTTTCATTTTCCTTTACATTTCAACACATATATATAATATATTTTACAATACATGTATTTATACATACGCATATATACTTAATATCTTATACATATAAATATGTATACGTACATACTTATATACATCAATCTTATACGTCCATATATATCCATTAATACACATATTTGTGTATTTTTAAGGGCATTTACATACATTTATTTTGTTCAAGCTACGCATGCATGCAACATTCATGTGCATGGAAATACGTGTAGGCACGCATTACGATACCGTGTCCTAAGGTACTCGGGTATTGCCCGACTCTGGCTACACTAAGCAAACCATTCACATACTTCAGTCGTTTGGTCCCATGAAATATCCTAACATAGAGCTTAAAACCGCTCACATTATACTATTCAGTCGATTTATCTCGGTACACGTGTCATATCCCGGGTCGGGATATCACAACTAGATCCTGAATTACAAGGCCCAGTTTGAGGAGGCCAAGAACTACTGAGGGGACCGCAGCTAAATGCCCTAATTGTCAGAAAGTTCACAAGGGCCAGTGTCTGAGGGACAGTAATGCTTGTTATTATTGTGGTCAGGCAGGACATTTTGCTAGGGAGTGCCCTCAAACTAACAGAGCCACTGCCAGTGCCGCATCGGTTAGGGCATCAGCACCAGCACCTAGGGCACCAGCACAAGTGTCTACAACCACAGTGAACAGGCCTTCGAACTACAGAAATAGACAGGGAAATGTTTCGCAACAGGCCGAACGGGTTTTCTCCATAGTGCTAAGGGACGTACAGGCTTCGACTTTTATGGTCACAAGTACCCTTTTAGTTTGTTCACAGCCTGCTCATGTTTTATTCGATACTGGTTCTACGCACTCTTTTATATCTCCTACACATTCTGCTAAGTTGAATAGATCGACAGAACCCCTAGGATATTTACTTAACGTGACTATACCATCGGGAAAATCATTAATGGGGGAGACCATGTATAAGAACTGTGAGATACAGATTATGGTGATACCTTTACTTGCAGATCTTATACCATTAGAAATCTATGGATATGACGTTATTCTTGGCAAGGACTAGTTAACTGCAAACCACGCCACAATAGATTGTGTGACCAAGAGAGTGCTTATCCAGAGCCCCAGATTCCTGACCGTTGAGTTTGAGGGGACAGGAGTGGTCGCTCCACCCTATTTTGTTTCTACTATACAGGCCAAACGTCTACTTTGCAAGGGGTGCCATGGTTTCTTGTGTAGCATACAAGACACTGAGTCACAGAACCAGTGTTAGAGCAGATTCCCATTGCTAGGGAATTCCTTGAGGTGTTTTTGGACGATCTTCTAAGGATGCCTATGGACAGAAAGATTGAGTTTAGCATCGACGTACGGCCAGGCACTGCCCCTATATCTAAGACACCCTACAGAATGGCCCGAACTGAGCTGAAAGAGTTAAAGCTCCAGTTATAGGAACTGTTAGACAAGAGTTTCATACGACCCAGTTCATCGCCATGGGGTGCACCTGTATTGTTTGTTAAGAAGAATGATGGGACCATGAGGCTATGTATAGATTACTGTGAACTAAATAAGGTTACCATCAAAAACATGTATCCACCACCCAGAGTAGATGATTTATTTGACCAACTGAATTGGGCTCAGGTGTTCTCAAAGATTGATCTGAGTTACCACCAGTTGAAGGTTAGACCTACAGACATTCAAAAGACAACGTTCAGAACTTGATATGGGAATTATGAGTTTTTGGTCATGCCTTTTGAAGTGACTAATTACCCAGTTGCATTCATGGACTTAATGAACAGAGTATTCAAGCCGTACTTGGACGATTTCGTAATTGTATTCATCGATGACATTCTGGTCTATTCTAAGAACCAGGAAGAGCATGAGGTGCATTTGAGTAAGGTCTTACAGAAGCTATAGGAGCAGAAGTTATACGTTAAATTGAAGAAGTGTGAATTCTGGCTCCAAAGCGTTTCATTCTTAGGGCATGTGATTAGTAAGGATGGGATCTCCGTGGACCCCTAGAAGATAGAGGCTATTACCAATTGGCCTCGGCCAACTACTGTCATAGAGGTTCGCAATTTCATAGGTTTAGCTTGCTTTTATAGGAGATTTGTAAAGGATTTTTCCAGATAGCTATGCCAATCACCCAACTGACTAGGAAGAATATTCCATTCATCTGGAATGAGGGGAGGGAGCAAAGTTTTCAAGATCTGAAGAATCGACTAGTTACAGCTCTAATCCTGATAGTACCAGATGGGACAGAAGGGTTTATGATCTATAGTGATGCCTCACACCAAGGCATGGGGTGTGTTCTGATGCAAGAGGGAAAGGTAGTGGCTTATGCTTCACGACAATTGAGGCCACATGAAAAGAACTATCCAACTCACGACCTCGAGCTTGCAGCTATTGTCTTTGCATTTAAAATCTGAAGGCATTATTTGTACGGAGCCACATGTGAGATTTTCACCAATCACAAAAGTCTCAAGTACTTGTTTACCCAAAAAGAGCTCAATATGCGCCAACGACATTGGTTAGAGTTGATTAAGGACTACGAGCTTAGTATACAGTACCATCCAGGGAAGGCGAATGTAGTGGCTGATGCTCTTAGCAGGAAGTCTTCATTCAGGGAGTCTTGCTTACCTGTTGACTACACAGGAAGAGCTACTACAAGATTTAGAGGCCATGAAGGTTGAGGTGATTCTGCTAGGTTCTAGGGCAATGTGTGCTAACGTCACAATCGGTCTTGCAATTGTTGACAAGATTTCTCTATACGAGATAGGGTGTTGTGCTATCATGACAAGATCTGCGTGCCAAACGTACCTGAGATTAAGTAGGAGATTCTTGATGGGGCAGATAGTTCTAGATTTGCTATACACCCAGGAAAAACAAAAATGTACCACAATATGAGGAGCACTTACTAGTGGTCAGGGATGAAGAAGGATATAGCTGAGCACATTGCAGGATGTATAGAGTGTCAACGGATCAAGGTTAAGTATTAGAAGCCAAGAGGGCTTCTACAATCACTTCCAATACCAGAGTGGAAATGGGAGCATATTACGATGGATTTTGTATCAGGGTTGCCTATGACATCACATGGGAATGATTCTATATGGGTGATCATCGACAGACTAACAAAGACAGCCCATTTTCTTAATAAATGAGTCAGACTTTAGAACGATTAGCCATGCTTTATATCAGGGAGATCGTTCGATTACATGGAGTCCTAGTATCCATTGTATCCGACCGAGATCCACGATTTGTGTCTACGTTCTGGAGGAGTCTACAGAAGGCTATGGGTATAAAATTGAGTTTTAGCACTACATACCACCCGAGACAAACGAACAGTCCGAGAGGACGATACAGACATTGGAGGACCTAATACGATTCTGTGTTATGGATTTCAAGGGAAGTTGGGAGGATCAGCTGCCATTGGTAGAGTTCATGTACAACAACAGCTATCAATCCAGTATCGATATGGCACCGTATGAGGCACTATATGGTAGGCAGTATAGATCCCCACTATGCTGGATAGAGGTAGGCGATAGGAAGTTATTTGGGCCAGAGATAGTAGAGCAGACCACCGATAAAATCCATCTAATCAGGCAGCATTTATTAGTAACTCAGAGTCGACAAAAGAGTTACGCTGACAGTAGGGGACGAGAGTTGGAGTTCACGACAGGTGACTATGTGTTCTTGAAGGTATCACCGATGAAAAGAGTGGTCAGGTTTGGCAAGAAAGGGAAACTAGGGCCACGATACATTGGGCCGTTCAAGATTAAGGGATGAGTCGGGCCAGTGGCGTATCGGCTAGCTTTGCCATCTGAGCTAGCACACGTACATAATGTTTTCCATGTTTCGATGCTAAGGAAATGTGTGCACAACCTAGATCAGATAATCGAGCACGAGCTGCTAGATGTTCAGGAGGATTTGAGTTATATTGAGCAGCCGGTACAGATCTTAGACAAGCGAGAGCAAGTTCTTCGGAACAAAACCATTCCGCTGGTAAAGGTATTGTGGAGGAACTCTCGACTTGAGGAAGCCACTTGGGAACGAAAAGATGAAATGCGTGCTCAATATCCTCACTTATTTGTGTCATGATATAGTCAAGTTTGGGGGACCAAACTTATTTAAGGGGGAGAGAATGTAATACCCTGACCCAAATTGTAATCGATCGAGCCAAGTAAACCCGAGCCGTTAGGGCTTTCTGTTTTAATATTGAATAAAACGGACGGTTTAGAAACTCAAAAGTTTGGAAGTACGGATAATGCCCGGGCGATGCCCAAGTAATCCATGAACGAATACCGAAATAAAAATAACAAAATAAATTAGTAAAATTAAATAAAATTAAAATTATTATTTATATTTGTATATATATATATATCTATATTTATACATGTGTAATATATATGTATATATAGTGGGTCGTATATGTATGTGTGTATATATATATATATATATATTTTTTTTTTTTTTTGTGATACTCCAATTGAGATAAGGGAGGGGCGTGGCTAAGGGATCAGGAGGATTTTAATTCAGAAAAAAGATGAAGCTGATACGGATTGGGAACAGAAGGGATTAGAGAGAGAGAGAGAAACTATGAGCGCTGAAAAAGGGAAGGGGCGACTGATATATACTTATACATGAGTATTGATAGGAAGTTAGTAGAGCATGAGTAAAACAAGGAAATGAGATTGGGATTGAAGCTCTGAGATTCTGAAGGAGAGGCTAGGGTGACTTAGAAGGAAGTACTGCGTGCAAACTTGGAAACTAGGTAAGCTGGGTCAATTTCTATTTTTTTTAAGCATCAAAAATATAGATTGAATAATAGGGTCATAACAAGCATGAATTTAGGATTTTATTGCAAAAAGAATAAGTTAAAAATGGTTAGAAATGAAGGATAATGAAGTAGTTGCAAGTTCTTGAGAATAATTCGATTTTAGGATTTTTTGGCATTAAACTTGGATTAAATGATGAGAAACTAATCCTATTGGGTGCAGAAACTTATTTGAATAAAAAAAAAAGAGAAAACAATGAAGAAATCACCACGAAATAGGCTCCCTGGAAGAACAAAATTTTCCATCGGAGCCACTGTTTCCGTATTTTTGTGAAGGTGGGATGACTTAAATTGAAAACTAAGGTTGGATATGAAATCCCCATGGAATTTTGAAAAAGACCACATTGAGTTTGGTCAGAAAAACGATCGAAAAATATTGGTCGTCGCCGAAGGGGATGACAGAACCCCATGGAGAAGATGATGAATAGTGCCCAAAATGGCACCGTGTTGTAATAAGTGATACTGATACTGCGTCGTTTAGTGTATGAGTGATTTTAATTTTAATCATAACTTGGGGTGTTTGGTTGGGGGCTTAAGAAATTGAAATCAGAATAGGAATAGCTTATCCCTATTTTGATCCATTAGCCGTTATTTGGTTTGTAATAGTAAAGAAAAAATACGCAGGGGCTGTTGCCCCTACGACTTGAAGCCAAGACCCTAGGGTCATTACATGGAACACGGAACACTATGCCACTAAGGCACATGTGATCTATGTTGCCCTAAATAATATATATACTAGTTATATTTAATTAATTTAAATAATTAATTAAATTAGTAATTATTTAAATAATTTCCAATATGCAAAGTAGTCAAATAAATAGTTTAAACTTACTATTTTGGACCTTCTAGATCCAATGATGAGGTCTATTTTACAAGACGAAGTCCCAAAAATAAAACACCCATAGTACCCGTATGTTAAATTTCAGTCAAACAGGACTCCGATTGAGTTAAGTAAATAGTAAATCTTTATTATTTCAAATCTTTTGGACTCAATGGTGAAGTCCGAATTGTGAAAACAGAACCCAAAAAATAAAGACACAGAAATGACCATTTTGCCCTTTCAGTATAGAAGTCCAAATTGAAAACTGTGAAAACCTAAATTAGTAAAAGAGATACTTAGAGTAGCGAGGTATACAAATTGATAAATGACATTAAAACTGAGACGCGTTTATTGGTGTATAGGCAAGTCAAAGGGAAAGGAAAAAGTCACGGAATATTAAGACGTACGGACAAAGTAAGTCAACTCCTATCTTTTATATGTGGTATTCCAAGCCACATTCTTTCTATTACTACCGAAATTTTGTACTCATGTACGTAACCACTGTTATTGACCCACCATCGATATTGTCTTATTTGGCAGATGCTAATTGTCTATGATCTCATGATTTGCTTCTTTGTACTGTGCCTATTATTGTATGTTGATTGCATGACATTCCATACTTTATGCACTTCTTATAGAATTATGATAAAATCCTAATTTATGATAAATGCCAGATTTTGTGCTCAGTCACAATATCCATCCGATGCTATCTAATTGACAGGACCTATGGGTCGAGTCCGTGAATGGACACATGGCAATGATGGTGTTTTTACGCAGTGAGTTAAAAAAGGGCATTTTATATGCAATCATGTTAAGGGGGGTATGCCGGGCCCCCAAAAAACCGAGGGTCTGCCAAACCCTGAACAGAGTAAATGCATCATTCATGTTGACTGTTATATTGACGTTATTGGATTCATAAGATGTTTTCATTTCTCTATGAATAGTTCTGTGTTGATAGTTCCTTATTTATTGGACTTCACTGTGACCGATTTATTGTGGTAGTATATTTATGTTGATTGTGTTTATTGAGCTTTTCCAATATTCATGCTACATCATTACTCATACTTGTTAATTGTGCCTTACTATCCATTGGCCATTGTGGCATTTTTACTGTTAGCTGTAACTGTTTCCATGATTAACTATCATGTTCACCCTATGAGTGTATATGTTTCTATGTTAACCCTAACCCATATTAGAGATAAGCTTTTACTTACTGAGCCTTGTTAGCTCACCCTACTTACTATCTTTTTCAGGTGAAAATGTTATAGAACCACAGTAGGAGTTCAGAAGCGTAGGGAGATGGTTGAAGAGCATAATAGAATAATGTAGTCTCTCCCATGTACTCAACACCTAAAAGTGGTTTATGTTTAGTTCATTTTCAGTTACATTTTTAGTGTTTGAACAATATTTTGTATTAAGACTTCTGCATTTTAATGCCATGGTTTCTTTATTTACTATTATCATTGATATGAAAAATGAGAAAAGTACAGACGACCATTGGGGTCGGCCCCGCAACACGAGATCCACATAGGGTGGGTTTCTGGTCGTTACAGTAGTACCATAAACTCAGCAATTTTTTGGTTCTTCACCTCTCGGGGAAAATACTTCTCATTGAATACTATAGTAAAGTACTGCTAGTCCATGTTCGGCTCCCTGGCCTCCTCAAGCAGCCACCATTTATGTGTAGCTCCGTTGAACCTATATGTAGCGTATGCCACCTTCTATGTCTTAGTGCACGGCAGGATATGGAAAATCCTGTTCATCTCCAAGAGCCACTCCTCTGCAGCTATGGCTCCCTAGGTACCGTCGAAGGATGGAGGTTTCATCTTCTGAAACCACTCATATGGGAACGTCGGATCACGCTCATTCCCCTGATGGCCCCTCACGTTAACAGGATGCTCTTGTCGTACTAGCTGGCTAGTACCCACATTGACAGGCTGCTCTTGTCGTACCAACTGGCTAGTACTTGTCTAATTCGTACCAGCCTGACTTTGGGGTAAAGCCTCAATAACCCTTTCCATCAGTTGCTCCAATCGCTTGATGCGCTCCATAGCAGCTGTTGTAGTCCTTGTGTCAACCATCATTGAAAACGATGTTCACTACATTTACATAAGATAACAGTCAGTAGCCACATAAGGTCTAACATACAAGTGTCGGTATTACTATTGATTCATTCCAAGATGTAATAGTTCTAGTGTTCTAATCCTGTCTGCCATTACTCACTAGCACCTAAAACTTAGCTTTGATACCAAGTTGTCATGACCCGAAACCCACCCTATGTGGATCTCATGTCGCGGGGTCGACCCAATGGTCGTCCCTACTTTTTTCGTACTTTGTATCAATGATAACAATATATAATGTAAACTTAGCAATAAATTTGCGGAAGTCTTAATACAAAATATTGTTTAACAACTGAAAAATGTAAACCGACATAAAACTTAAACATAAATCCACTTTTAGGTGGTGAGTACATGGGAGAAACTACATCATTCTATCATACTCCATCACCATTGGATCTAGAAGGTCCAAAACAGTAAGTTTGCACTATTTTTTTTTTTTTTGGTAAGTAAAATTTTATAAAACCAAAAGGAAAGAAAGAAAGAAAATACAAGATCAAGAGGGCATACCCTCAAACAAGCTATAAGGAAGGAAGAGCTTCTACAGGCAGAAGAGCTCCCGTCCCAAAGCTACAAAAAACATAAAACCATTACACATCAAAGATGCTACTAGGAAGAGACCAATTACATTGAAGATGTCTATTAGTATTCGTGTTTGCAATCCTTTTAGAGGAGAATAGCCTACCACGAATCATTTCCTGAATTTGAGCTATGATAGACTGGCAATTTGTCGTTATCCTGGAGAATAATATGCTATTCCTTTCCCTCCAAATAGTATAGACTGTGCAAGCAAGGGTGAGTTTCCCTATAGCAGAAGAGAAACCCTTTCCTTTGAAAGTATTGGAAGCCGAAGTAATGATCTGTTGCCAGTCTCTAGAATGGCAATGAAATCCACTTTTAGAGAGCAAATGGGACCATATGTTGGAAGTAAAAGGACAAGAGAAGAAAAGGTGACTATGACTCTCGTCTTCACGCATGCAAAAAACACATTTAAGATCATGACAAGGCGAGAATCGAAGAGACGGTCCTTGGTTCGAAGACCGTTACGGATGGCCAGCAAAAGAATAAATCCAGTACGAGGAATGGCTTTAGAGTGCCTAGACAAGCTGCCTCCAATGAACCTGGGGATTCCGGCTTCGAATAATTCCAAACTGAGCTGATGAAAAAGGCCCCGTTGGGGGAGGCCAACCAAATAGCTTTGTCGTCCCTATGGGATGTATAATATAAGTGTATATATATATGGGAGGTAGGTTATATATAGTAAATACATATAAAAGAATGAGGGGTTACAAAGAGAGAAAAAAGCTGAAACAGAAAGAGAGGAAGATGAGAGGGCTCTGGTTTAGGTTATAAACCATGCGTTGGGTTGGAAAAAAAAACACAAAGAAGAAAAAAAAAACCCAAAAGGAAGCTGAGAAGGATTTTGGTGTGCAGAAGAGAAACAAAAGGAGAGAAGGAGAAGAGGAAGGAGGAAAGAGGGGTGCAGAAGGTAAGCCACATTTTTTCCTCTCTGTAAATTTTTTGGCTTTTATTTAGAATTGCACAAAGCTTGTATGCGATGGTAGAATGTTGTTCTAGGGAGAAAAATAGGAATTTAGGAAGAAATTACGAAGGAAACGGTTAAGAAATGGGGTAGATATCATGCATGATTGGAAAACTAAATGGGGAGTTTTGGGGTGGTTTTGTTCAGTTTTAAATGCCTAAAATCATGTTAGATTACGTTGATATGCTTTAAAATAAATTAGAAATGAACAGGAGCGAAAAACCGCAAGAAAAAGAAAGAAAAAAAATTCTAGAAAATTTTTCCAACCATCGGCACCGAAGAAGGTGACCGGAGGGCTGCCAGAAAATCGTGGGGGCGGGGGACTGTTCGGGTCAACAGGCTGGGTCGGTCAACGGGTCGGAACCCTACCCACCGCACGGTCCATGGGCTATTATTTTAAATGGGATTTGAGGGCTGTTTGGTTACGGGAATAGGGAATTAAATTTATGGAACCTATCTGGTACAAGGATACCTTATCTATGCTATCCACTGTTTGCTTCTTAGGCTTAAAGAAAAAAATGCGCAGAGGCTACTACCCCCCCGGCTTGAACTCAAGACCTATGGGTATGAACCATGATCACGGACCATTCTGCTATTGAGGCACATGTGGTCTGATTTCACCCAATTCATATATATAATAATAATACTTAATTTTATTAATTAAATTAATTTAGTATTTAGTTAATTCTCGATAACCAAATTAATCAAGTGAATAGTGTAAATTTACTATTTTTGACCTTCTGGATCCAATGGTAAAATACCCGTTAGAAAGGCCAAATGACCAAAATGCCCCTGAGTCAAATGTGAGTCAAACAGACTCCGATTAAACTAAGTAAATAGTGAATCTTTATTATTTCAAACATTCTGGACTTAACGGTGAAATTCGATTTGTGAAAATAGGTCCCGAAAAATAGAGACATGTAAAATGACTATTTTGCCCTTTTCAGTATAGAAGTCCAAATTGGAAATCGTGAAAGCCTAAACTGACTTTCTTCGACATTTCAAACTCAATGGTAGAGTCTAAATTAGTAAAAGAGATACTTAATGAAGTATACAATTTGATAAATAACATTAGAATTGAGACATGTTTATTGATGTATAGGCAAGTCAAAGGGAAATGAGAAAATTACGGAGTACTAAAGTAGATCATACAGATTTAAGGTAAGTAACACCTATATCTTACATGTGTTCTTCCAAGCCACATTCCTTCTATTACTGCCAAATTTTGTACTCGCATACCAACTGTTATTGTTCCATAATTGATATTGTCCTATCCTGTGGATGTTTATTGATTGCTTCATCATGATTATTATGTTGTACTGTGCCTTGAAAGACATATTGTTATATGTCCATTGCATGATATTCCATTTCTATCCACTTCTTATGGAATCACAAAAGAATCATGATTTATTATAAATGTCGGATTTGTGCTTAGTCACAATATCCATCTAATGTTATCTGAGTTGACAAGACCTACGGGTCGAGTCCGTGAATGGACATATTCCAATGATGGCATTTTTACGCGTTGAGTTATGAGGGCATTTTATATGCATTGAGGTTAAAGAAGGTATGCCAGGCCCTAAAAAATTGAGGGTCTGCCAAATACTGAACAGAATAAATGCATCATTTTTTATTGACTGATATGTTTATGTTTATTGGATTCATAGGATGTTGCCATTCCCTATGAATAATTCTATGTTGAAAATTCATTCATTGATTTTACTTGATTGTGACCGATTTACTATGGCAGTACTTTTATGTCGACTGTTGTTCATTGAACTTTCCATGATTTTGTTATACCATTACTCATGCTTGATTATTGGGAGTTACTATTCATTGGCTGTTGTGGAAATTTACCATTAATTGTAACTGATTTCATGATTGGCTATCATGATCACCCTACGAGTTCATATTTTTCTATGTTAACCATAACCCGTGTCAGAGATGGGCTTTTACTTATTGAGCTTTGTTAGCTCACCCCACTTACTGATGTTTCAGGTGAGAATGCTACAGGACCACAGAAGGAGTATGATAGGAGAAATATAGTTTCTCCCATGTACTCACCACCTAAGAGTGGCATTATGTTTAAGTTTTATGTCGGTTTACATTTTCAGTTGTTAAATAATATTTTGTATTAAGACTTTCGCTAATTTACTGTTAAGTTTACATTTTATATTGTTGTCATGGATACAAGGAATGGAAAAAATAGGGACAACCATTGGGCCGACCCCCATGATACGAGATCCTCATAGGGTGGGTTTCAGGTTGTGACAAAGCATGCATAAGAACTACATCACAAAGCACCTCATCACTATACGTCCCAATGGTAAAACCACCAAAACCTGTTTATTAACCTTGACCTCCCCACATTCATCAACCATAGCAACTTATAAGGTCTAGGATGCTTCAGTAAAAGTAAGCTCAACTTTTCAACTAGGGTGGTACTAGCTACATTGGTGCAACTTCCCCTGTCTATAATCATACTACACACCTTGTTGTTTACATAACATCTAGCATGAAATATGTTCTCTCTCTGTTACTCTATATCGTCAACCTTAATTTGTGTATTGAGAGCACGCTTGGCAACAAGAGACTCACCATCTATGGGGTATTCCACTCCATCATCATCACTAGCACCTTCTCGAGCATCTTCATCACTATCATCCTCACTCTCAGTCAACACCTCCCCATTGTCACGCATAACCATCACCTGCTTGTTTGAACATTGAGACACAATGTGCCCTGAATCCAAACATTTAAAATATTTAATATCTCTATTCCTTGAAGGTTGGAAATCTACCTTAAGTTCGTTCTTTCTAGTTCCCTCATCTGTCCCTTAGGTGGTTCGGCCTTCCCTTTTACTATAGTTCAATCATTTCTATCTCACTTTGGTTTCCAAGGAGTGCTAAAAACTGTAGTATACCTTGTTGCCTCATTTCTCTTTAACTGCCTCTGCACCTTCATATCCATGTGCACCATGTCTTCTACCTCCACATAATGCTGCAACTCAACTACATTGGCTATGTCCCCATTCAGACGACATAAAAATCTGGCCATTGTGGCCTCCCGATCCTCCTCTACATTAGCCCAAATCATAGCCACCTCCATCTCCTTATGGTAATCCTCTACACTCCTAGTCCCTTGGGTAAGGTTTTGTAATTTTGGTAGAGGTCTCTATAGTAGTGGCTAGGTACAAATCTCCGCCTCATGAGAGCTCTCAAGTCACCCCAAGTTTCTACAGGTCTCTCATAATATCTCCTTCTATTGGTCACCAATTTATCCCACCAAATAATTACATAATCAATGAACTCAATTACCGCTAGCTTCATCTTCTTCTCCTCTGAATAATTGTGACAATCAAAAATCAACTTTATTTTCTTCTCCAACTCTAAATAAGCTTTAGGGTCATTTCTACCTTGGAAAAATGGTATTTTCATTTTGATGCTCCCAAGGTTCCTATCCATCCCATCTCGACCCCATGGATTTCTCCTCTGTCCTCTTCCACGCCTACCTCTTTTAGGTCTGCCCATTCCACCCATACCAACTTCAGATGCTATGTCTTCCTCAACCTCATCATCTTCTTTGTTCTCATACTCATTTTCAATGCTAGGCTCACGTCTCTTCCTATGTCGCCCACCTTGTAGATTTCTAATCACGACCTCTTGCTGATCCATTCTATCCCTCATCTCCCCCAACACCAAATTCAATCGTTCAAACTGTTGTTGCATGGCATGCAACACAAGGAATGAGTTATTTGCCTCTTGTTTACGTGTTGAGTCACTCTTATGAGACATTTTTTTAATGCCCTACAAAACAAGGATGTTAGTGGTAAAACATCACACACTCCCTTACGTGTTTACGCTCAAATATGGTCACTTCACTCGTGTTTCACTCTTTTGGCCTTTGCCAATATTATTCTCACCCACTCTTGACTTTCACCTCACTTGTTTTCCCTTTCAAGTTCTTTAAGAAATAGTTGAACTAAATCAAGACACAATCTTGTATTATTCCAACCAGCAATAGATTCAAGAAACAAGAAAGGAATAAAAAAGACACAGATCTCAAAGAATTGTACGAGGAAAAGAGCAATTAGGAAACCAGATACTAAAGATGATATATTCGACCCCTTTGAAGATAAAGATCAATCAATACCAAATCACTTCAATTTTTGGATTGCAAACTCTATCAAACAGCCATTTCCAAAAATTCTTTCTTTCCTTTTTTTTTTTATAACTATGCAGCAACCCTTGAATATGCTGTTTCTTTTTTAAAAAAAATAGATATATATATATATATATATATATATATAGATTCAGTCACAAGCAGCAACAATAATTGCAATTTCTGAAAAAAAAAAAAAAAAAAAAAAGAGATTGATCTAATTTCAACAACAAGAAATGAAAATAGTAGGAATCAAAGCAAAGATTATAGATTTGGAAATTAAAGTAAAGATTCATGTAATCAATTAAAGAATTCGCAGATCTGAATTCTTGAATCAAATACACAGGTAGTCTGTCATGACCCGAAACCCACTCTGTGCGGATCTCGTATTGCGACCACCACCCTTCTGCCAAGGCTTTAGGGCAAGGCTCACATAAGAAACAGTATCAGACGGCGGTGCAGCCTGTGGTTGCGGAAGCGTGAAAAAAAATTTATTTTCTTTTCTTATTTAAATCTTTCGCACATCCACCCGGTACTGCCGCTCTTCATAGCGGTACACCTGTTTATACATTCAAAGCATAATAAAAATTCTAAAGTTTTATACATAATACATATCCATTTGTCCCTCAGGACTTAATTACATAATGATGCTACACTTTTCGGCTCGCAATAAGTATGGACTCCGTGACCTGTAGAACACTCAAAAAGATGATCAGAGGACCACCGGATTGGCTCCGGCGGTAGCCGCTCCGATGCTTAAGTAAGTAAAAGAATTGAAAGACTGTATTGAAAGCCAAAGAATGAGCATAAGAAATAAGGCGTACCTCTAGGGTTTAATTTATAAGCCGTGGCTTTCCTAAGTTGATTAGGATTCAACGCCATGAATATAGGGATTTGATCATCGGAGATTGCAGTTACCTTGTGGAGCATTGCATAGAGATAACCATAGAAGGTAGTTCCCTTGTTGAAGACTGCTTCCTTATTCCCTGCTCGGCACCTGCTAAGGCGGTGACGAGTTCTGGAATGTTGGTCTGGACCCTGTGATCAGTTCTGGATATATATGTTCTGAAGGTGTATATTCGGTCTCTTCCGACTTGATGTAATGATCTGTATGCTTGAGCTTTTAGTCATTGGCTGAGTGAGAATCATGTTGGCCGAGCATGAGTCGGATTATGGTCATACGTGTCAAGTGTTGATTGGCCTGTTCTTTTATGGCATATCACTTACTCCCCCCCCCCCAAGTCCTAGTTTGATGCCAGCAAGCAACTAGGGCTGAGCCTTTTTTCGGAGAGTCATGTGTCCCGTCTGTCCACCTTCCAAGGCAACTGTTGGGGCGCCATTTATTGCGCAGCCGGAGATTAGGTCTTTTTAAGGTCATCATTGTTCTGAACCGTCATGGCGTTTGGGCTTTGTGGATCCCTTCTGATACTGTGCTTTATAAGTACGGGATGAGATTTCGAAATGACCTCTTCCCCGTCATTTTCACTGTGCCAGAAGGTTTCATCCGCCATTGTTGGTCTGTGCGACCTTGAAGAATACTAACTTCCTGAGTTAGAACAGGTTCGACTGATTTTCCCTTTTCTCTCGCTTCTTTCTTCTTGAATCCGAGAATAATGTCTGCTTCTTCTGAATCCCCAATCGTGAATGAGGGAGTGGGAAGTCCTTCTGAGATGGCTTGTTTCGTCTCTTGTGGAAAATGTAGGTAACCCTGCTCCCGAAGATATTGGGGAGAGGCCTGTTGATCCTCCCACTAGTCCTGGAGTTAGGATAGTTGATGCTTTTGAGGAGCCCCGAGACAGGGCTGGCGAGACCTCTGGTAGGTCTTCCCGTAGAGAAGAGGGTGAGAGTGCTGTCACTCAGAGCCTTCTGGACGAATGGAGGGTGAAATTCAAATTTTCCTCAAATGTGACCTGCAGAGTGCCAGGCCCCATGGATCGTCCCCACAATGTTGAAGCCGGGGAGATTTGTGTTTACCTTGCCTGGTTTGAAATGGGCTTGAGACTCCCATTGCCGGACTTAGTCAGGCGGTTCTTTTGTTGGTACAAGCTCTGCCCTGCCGACCTGAATCTCAATAGCTGGCGGCAGCTTCTAGGATTTGTGGTGTAATATCCCGACCCGGGATACCGGGTCATATGACACGTATTTTGAGATTAAAGAAAATTGTGTAAAAATATTTACACCAAAGGAAATAATTAATTATTTATTTATATGAAATTATTAACTCTAATTATGATTAAATAAATTTGAACACACAAACACACATATTATGGTGTATTGTGTGTATATATTATCAAATGTGTATAAATATGTATATATATAAATACATGTACACAAGGAAGGATACATATATATAAAATAAAATGAAAAGAGTGAACAGTGTGTGAAAAGGTGTGTGTGTGTGTGTGTGTGTCGGCTGGTGTGTGTGTGTGTGTGTGTTGTCTTATATGTGTATATGTATATATATGTATATATATTATATGTATAAATATCTCAAAAATTAAATGTAAAGTAGGAAAGAAGGAAAGCAAAAATTATGAGATGGGAAGGCTATGTAGGGCTATGAAATCAGAAAGAAGAGAGAGAGAAAGGAGAGAGAGAATAGAGGAGAGAGAGAGAGGTCGGTTCCCTTTTCTTTAAAAGGAACAAACATGCATTGCATGCTTATTTCGTAAGAAAAGAAAGCTAAGGAACTGAAGGAGAAGAAGAGGAAGGAAATCAGAAAGAAAAGACCTAGAACCCACGACCAAAAAGGTGAGAAATGTTCAAAGTTGTCATTTTCTCTCTCTAGAATATTTTGAATGTGTTAAGAGATTAGGTTATGATTTGTGTATATGATGCTTAAATATATATATATAGACGTGTATTAAGCATGAAATTAGGCCATGAAAACGACTCACAACATGAAACCCAGAAGAATCGCCATGGGAGGACCTTGCTTGAAGCAGGTCTGAATCCATGGCAACTAAACCAAAAATGGTGTATCAAGGCTTCAAGAAGAAGCCATGAAGGTTATAAAAACGTGTGACCGCGACCAAAAATCACAAACAATGGCCTCCAAATATCGAGTTACAGGTTGCGGGTGTAAGACCCAATCCTTTAAACTTTGAGTTAACTTGATATTTAAGAACGAGATATGAATCCCCATGAAGAGGGGATCATAACAAACGAGATCCCATGAAATTTGGTTAAGAAATAAGCATGAACGACCGAAATAACAGTTCGGATTATCAAGTTTAAAACCGAATATATGAAGAGGTTTAAACTCCAAAATGAATGCCAATCGAATTGTATAAACCTTAGGAACATTTTGGGACAAAAACAGTGAAGAATGATAGAGTGAAACGTCACGAAATAGAAGAAAAAGGGAAACTGAAACTAGGGTTTTTCAGTCGGTCGATTGGGGAAGACGACGACGGGTTGACTCGTTTTTAAAATATGGCTGAGTCAACTCGGACAGGTGGCAGCCTCTGGGCTTGCCACCGATTAAATGGAACGGCGACGTTTTGGGTCGTGGTTAATTTAAATGAGACCTAGGGCTGACGTCATGATGACGTCAGCCACATGTAAATAAACCGGATAAACCGGCTGGTTTATGACTAGACCGGACCGGTTCACTTCCAATTTAACTGAACCCTTTGGTTTTTATAATTTAATTAAAAATCAAATAAACCAAGACTTTTGGTTATTACGGATTGACCCCTGGGCTTCAGAAAAATTATACTGAGGCCCAACTGAGGGAAAATTTATGCAATAAGGCCCCTGGAAAAATAATTAAATAATTAATTTAATTATTTAATAAATAAGTAAAATTACTATTTTGCCCTTGGGTCATCAATAGAGCAAATGAAGTCCAAATTAAGTATATGAATAGTGTATTTTTACTATTTTGGACATTCTGAGATCAATGGTAGGGTCCGTTTTACGAGACGGGGTCCGAAAAATAAAGACACGTAAGGGGTAAATGACCAAAATACCCCTTGACCAAAATTTAACAAGTTATTAGTGTACTCTTACTATCTCGGACCTTCTGAGTCCAATGGTGAGGTCCACGACACAAGATGAGGTCCCGAACATAAAGACACGTAAGGGGGTAAAATGACCAAATTACCCCTGGTACCTCAAAAGTCAAATTAAAAGCAGGGAAGGTCTAAATTGACTTTCTTTGACATTCCGGACTCAAAAATGGAGTCCAAATTACGAAACGAAGTACGAAATATGTGACACGTAAAACGATAAAATGACCATTTTGCCCTTTTCATATAAAAGTCCAAATTAAATTCTTGGAAAGCCTAAACCGACTTTCTTGGACACTCCGGACTCAATGGTAGAGTCTATTCGACCAAAAGAAATGTCTAAAATAAAAAGACATAAAATTTGATGAATAGCATCTGTCAGATGACTATAAATTAGAGTAGTGCCAAAGTACAAATACTAAGGCGTGTACGAGAAATGAAATACGAAAAGACACGACACGTAAACATGTCAAATAAATAACTTTAAATTAAAGTTAATGAAACTCCCAGAAGAGTATAAATTGAAATAAATTCAATTTCTAACACATTAAATTGTGTCATAGGTTAAGAATACGGGTTACGTTAAGTACATATGAATTTATGAAATCATTGTAGGATCAAATACGATTTAAGCATAAGTTATGGAATATCGAGATGATATTACAATGAATGTGAAGTTGATGAGATATTTATGAATTGTTCTTAGGAACTACAAGGAAAGTGGGAAAGCGCATTATTAGCACTAACCCTAAAGAACCAAGGTGAGTAACCCTGTGTTTGAATTGGAGATTTAACTCCATGGATTTGAAAAGGTTTTAAGTTTAAAGATATGAAGTATTTGAAGTTTCAAATTCAGTATTTACATGATTCAGTTTTTAATTGTTCTGTTTATATTGTGACATGCTCAGTGATTGGTTTTTCCCACAACAGTTTTCCTTCAAATACTTTTTAGCATGTCTAGTTAAAATGCAATTATTGTTAAATATCCTGAATTTGCTTATTTCAAGTATACGAAGATTTTACGAAGTTATGAAAAGTAATTATGAGGAAAGTTTCATTATAAATGTTTTATAAGATAATGGTGCATAAGCACATAGACAGGATCTTGGGTTACATACGAACTCAATTGCCCTGTGACAAGATTTTGGGTTACATACGAACTCAATTGACTGTCAAATGCCCGGTAGCAGGATCTAATCCCCCAGGCAAATGAGATATCTCCATTTATAAGTAAGATGGGAGTCCGGTTTGAAACGGATTCCACTAATGGAAGTGATAAGATGACAAATGATTTGAAAATGGAAGCAGGTTTTACCCTCATTTTCAATATGCATATGTTTTGAGTTTATATACTTTATTTAAGAAATACATGTTATGTTATATGTTTTGAAGTTCATGAGTATAAGTTTAGCTTGAATACTTTAAATGTTTCAAAGCTATTGTTTTACGAAATGCATATGTTTTGAGTTATATACTCTATTTGACGAAGTATAAGTATAGCTTGAATACTTTAAACGTTTCAAAGCTATTGTTTTACGAAATATATATGTTTTGAGTTACATACTCTATTTGACGAAGTATAAGTATAGCTTGAATACTTTAAATGTTTCAAAGCTATTGTTTTACGAAATGCAATATGTTTTGAGTTATATACTCTATTTGACAAAGTATGAGTTTAGCTTGAATACTTTAAATGTTTCAAAGCTACATGATTTAAGGAATGCATATATTCTGTATTCAAAGTATACGAACAATTGGCGGTGATTATTTTACAAACTCTTATGTACTAAACCACTGCTAATTGAAAACCCCATGACGAATACTGAAATTGCTCACAAGCTTAGATTAGCTTACCCGGACTTTGTTCGGACCCCCCTTTCAGGTGATTCAGCAGACAGGGTCTTAAGGACGATGGTGATGAGTCTAGCTGTTTTGGAAGGATATGTTTAAGTGGTTCTTCTGAAGAACCGATGAACTCTAGTAGTACCTTTGTATTAGTAGACAATGTAAGAATATGTATTAAGCCCTCAGGGCAACTGAACATGTATTGTATTAATGTTATAAGTCTTTAAGTTTTAGTTATACTCTGAATGTGTAACCATGTATGCTATGAAAAGAGCGGCAGTATCGGACGGATGTGCGTAAATTTAAATAAGAAAAGAAAAGAAAAAGTTTTTCACGCTTCCGCAAAACGTATGTTGCACATCTATTCGATACCGCTGCATATGCGAGCCTTGTCTCGAGATCCTCGGGTCTCGGGGCGGCGGTCGCGATCCGGTAATCCGCTTAGGGTGGGTTTCGGGTCGTGACAACATGGTATCAGAGCACTAGGTATTAGGTCTTTTGGGAAAAGACCGAGTTAAAGTTTAAGTTAAGAATGATTAAGATTAGTTCTAGGTTGACTAAGATCAACTTAGTGACGATAGGAGATTCGAAATAGAATTATGAGTTAGGTAAGTCCTAGGCTACCTAAATATGTGAAGTACGTAATGTGAAGTAAAGGCGGGGTATGGGACCCGCAATATATGAAATGATTATGTGAAGTATACGTTATGATATGAAGGCGGGGTATGGGACCCGCATTATATGAAATAGATATGTGAAGTACGTGATGAAATGTAAAGGCGAGGTATGGGACTCGCAGTTCATGAATTAGATATGTAAGTACGTGATACGTAATGTAATGTAAGGGCAGGGTATGGGACCTGCACTAGAGTAAGTCAAGTTATTAGAAGTACGTGTACGATAGGAAGGCGGGGTATGGGACCCGCAGTATATGAAATAGAGATGTAAGAATATGACATGAAATAGAGATGTAAGTATATGACATAAGAGCGGGGTATAGGACCCGCAGTAAAATAGAAGGAATAAGTTTAAGTCTAAAGATTAGAAGTAAAACATGAACTAAGAAGATGGATAACTGAAATTATGAAAAGGAGGATTTTGACAGTCACTAGTGTGCTATCAGGACTTTTGTTACCGGTGAGGAATGGCCACCTTATCATGTAACTAAGGGAACTGAGAAATACACAGTGCTGCCTTATCCAACTTGATCAAGGAAACCCTTAAACCCTAAAAAGACATGAATCCAAAATGTGACTCTAGATATTGGAAATTTTATGTTAGTAAGTTGGAAGTAAGTAATGATACGCGTAAACATTGTTAAGATATATAAGTAGTTGAGTTTTGAGGACAAAACTCTTTTAAGTAGGGAAGAATGTAATATCCTGACCTCGGGATACCGGGTCATATGACACGTATTTCGAGATTAAAGAAAATTGTGTAAAAATATTTACACCAAAGGAAATAATTAATTAAATAATTAATTATTTATTTATATGAAATTATTAACTCTAATTATGATTAAATAAATTTGAACACACAAACACACACATTATGGTGTATTGTGTGTATATATTATCAAATGTGTATAAATATGTATATATATAAATACATGTACACAAGGAAGGATACATATATATAAAATAAAATGAAAAGAGTGAACAGTGTGTGAAAAGGTGTGTGTGTGTGTGTGTTGTCTTATATGTGTATATGTATATATATGTATATATATTATATGTATAAATATCTCAAAAATTAAATGTAAAGTAGGAAAGAAGGAAAGCAAAATTTATGAGATGGGAAGGCTATGTAGGGCTATGAAATCAGAAAGAAGAGAGAGAGAAAGGAGAGAGAGAGAGAGAATAGAGGAGAGAGAGAGGTCGGTTCCCTTTTCTTTAAAAGGAACAAACATGCATTGCATGCTTGTTTTGTAAGAAAAGAAAGCTAAGGAACTGAAGGAGAAGAAGAGGAAGGAAATCAGAAAGAAAAGACCTAGAACCCACGACCAAAAAGGTGAGAAATGTTCAAAGTTGTCATTTTCTCTCTCTAGAATATTTTGCATGTGTTAAGAGATTAGGTTATGATTTGTGTATATGATGCTGAAATATATTTATATATATATATATATATATATAAACAGTGTATTAAGCATGAAATTAGGCCATGAAAACGACTCATAACATGAAACCCAGAAGAATCGCCATAGGAGGACCTTGCTTGAAGCAGGTCTGCACCCATGGCAACTAAACCAAAAATGGTGTATCAAGGCTTCAAGAAGAAGCCATGAAGGTTATAAAAAACGTGTGACCGCGACCAAAAATCACAAACAATGGCCTCCAAATATCGAGTTACAGGTTGCGGGTGTAAGACCCAATCCTTTAAACTTTGAGTTAACTTGATATTTAAGAACGAGATATGAATCCCCATGAAGAGGGGATCATAACAAACGAGATCCCATGAAATTTGGTTAAGAAATAAGCATGAACGACCGAAATAACAGTTCGGATTATCAAGTTTAAAACCGAATATATGAAGAGGTTTAAACTCCAAAATGAATGCCAATCGAATTGTATAAACCTTAGGAACATTTTGGGACAAAAACAGTGAAGAATGATAGAGTGAAACGTCACGAAATAGAAGAAAAAGGGAAATTGAAACTAGGGTTTTTCAGTCGGTCGATTGGGGAAGACGACGACGGGTTGACTCGTTTTTAAAATGTGGCTGAGTCAACTCGGACAGGTGGCAGCCTCTGGGCTTGCCACCGATTAAATGGAACGGCGACGTTTTGGGTCGTGGTTAATTTAAATGAGACCTAGGGCTGACGTCATGATGACGTCAGCCACATGTAAATAAACCGGATAAACCGGTTGGTTTATGACTAGACCGGACCGGTTCACTTCCAATTTAACTGAACCCTTTGGTTTTTATAATTTAATTAAAAATCAAATAAACCAAGACTTTTGGTTATTACGGATTGACCCCTGGGCTTCAAAAAAATTATACTGAGGCCCAACTGAGGGAAAATTTATGCAAAAAGGCCCCTGAAAAAATAATTAAATAATTAATTTAATTATTTAATAAATAAGTAAAATTACTATTTTGCCCTTGGGTCATCAATAGAGCAAATGAAGTCCAAATTAAGTATATGAATAGTGTATTTTTACTATTTTGGACATTCTGAGATCAATGGTAGGGTCCGTTTTACGAGACGGGGCCTGAAAAATAAAGACACGTAAGGGGTAAATGACCAAAATACCCCTTGACCAAAATTTAACAAGTTATTAGTGTACTCTTACTATCTCGGACCTTCTGAGTCCAATGGTGAGGTCCACGACACAAGATGAGGTCCCGAACATAAAGACACGTAAGGGGGTAAAATGACCAAATTACCCCTGGTACCTCAAAAGTCAAATTAAAAGCAGGGAAGGTCTAAATTGACTTTCTTTGACATTCCGGACTCAAAAATGGAGTCCAAATTACGAAACGAAGTACGAAATATGTGACACGTAAAACGATAAAATGACCATTTTGCCCTTTTCATATAAAAGTCCAAATTAAATTCTTGGAAAGCCTAAACCGACTTTCTTGGACACTCCGGACTCAATGGTAGAGTCTATTCGACCAAAAGAAATGTCTAAAATAAAAAGACATAAAATTTGATGAATAGCATCTGTCAGATGACTATAAATTAGAGTAGTGCCAAAGTACAAATACTAAGGCGTGTACGAGAAACGAAATACGAAAAGACACGACACGTAAACATGTCAAATAAATAACTTTAAATTAAAGTTAATGAAACTCCCAGAAGAGTATAAATTGAAATAAATTCAATTTCTAACACATTAAATTGTGTCATAGGTTAAGAATACGAGTTACGTTAAGTACATATGAATTTATGAAATCATTGTAGGATCAAATACGATTTAAGTATAAGTTAAGGAATATCGAGATGATATTACAATGAATGTGAAGTTGATGAGATATTTATGAATTGTTCTTAGGAACTACAAGGAAAGTGGGAAAGCGCATTATTAGCACTAACCCTAAAGAACCAAGGTGAGTAACCCTGTGTTTGAATTGGAGATTTAACTCCATAGATTTGAAAAGGTTTTAAGTTTAAAGATATGAAGTATTTGAAGTTTCAAATTCAGTATTTACATGATTCAGTTTTTAATTGTTCTGTTTATATTGTGACATGCTCAGTGATTGGTTTTTCCCACAACAGTTTTCCTTCAAATACTTTTTAGCATGTCTAGTTAAAATGCAATTATTGTTAAATATCATGAATTTGCTTATTTCAAGTATACGAAGATTTTACGAAGTTATGAAAAGTAATTATGAGGAAAGTTTCATGATAAATGTTTTATAAGATAATGGTGCATAAGCACATAGACAGGATCTTGGGTTACATACGAACTCAATTACCCTGTGACAAGATTTTGGGTTACATACGAACTCAATTGACTGTCAAATGCCCGGTAGCAGGATCTAATCCCCCAGGCAAATGAGATATCTCCATTTATAAGTAAGATGGGAGTCCAGTTCGAAACGGATTCCACTAATGGAAGTGATAAGATGACAAATGATTTGAAAATGGAAGCAGGTTTTACCCTCATTTTCAATATGCATATGTTTTGAGTTTATATACTCTATTTAAGAAATACATGTTATGTTATATGTTTTGAAGTTCATGAGTATAAGTTTAGCTTGAATACTTTAAATGTTTCAAAGCTATTGTTTTACGAAATGCATATGTTTTGAGTTATATACTCTATTTGATGAAGTATAAGTATAGCTTGAATACTTTAAATGTTTCAAAGCTATTGTTTTACGAAATGTATATGTTTTGAGTTACATACTCTATTTGACAAAGTATAAGTATAGCTTGAATACTTTAAATGTTTCAAAGCTATTGTTTTACGAAATGCAATATGTTTTGAGTTATATACTTTATTTGACAAAGTATGAGTTTAGCTTGAATACTTTAAATGTTTCAAAGCTACATGATTTAAGGAATGCATATATTCTGTATTCAAAGTATACGAAAAATTGGCGGTGATTATTTTACAAACTCTTATGTACTAAACCACTGCTAATTGAAAACCCCATGACGAATACTGAAATTGCTCACAAGCTTAGATTAGCTTACCCGGACTTTGTTCGGACCCCCCTTTCAGGTGATTCAGCAGACAGGGTCTTAAGGACGATGGCAATGAGTCTAGCTGTTTTGGAAGGATATGTTTAAGTGGTTCTTCTGAAGAACCGATGAACTCTAGTAGTACCTTTGTATTAGTAGACAACGTAAGAATATGTATTAAGCCCTCAGGGCAACTGAACATGTATTGTATTAATGTTATAAGTCTTTAAGTTTTAGTTATACTCTGAATGTGTAACCATGTATGCTATGAAAAGAGCGGCAGTATCGAACGGATGTGCGTAAATTTAAATAAGAAAAGAAAAGAAAAAGTTTTTCACGCTTTCGCAAAACGTATGTTGCACATCTATTCGATACCGCTGCATATGCAAGCCTTGTCTCGAGATCCTCGGGTCTCGGGGCGGCGGTCGTGATCCGGTAATCCGCTTAGGGTGGGTTTCGGGTCGTGACATGTGGTGTTGGGGCACCTAAACAAGGTGGATGTGTCTCTGGACTTGATCCGTAGCAATATGGATCTGAAGTTCAAGCAGGCAGAAGGCCTTTTCTATATGTCCTTCGAGAAGGGGTTCCGACCCCTGTCCTCCGTTCCCACTTCCAACAAAATATGGAAGAAGTGGTACTTCTTCGTCGGAGGAGGATGGGAGCATGAAGGCTTTCCGGAAGGAGAGGCCTCGTCATTGCCTCGTGTTACGGGTCATAAGGGTGAGGCTTATTCTTTTAGACTTACTTTTAGCCTTGTTATGCCTTCCGAACTGATAAACTGATATATCTTTCCTTACTTGTGTGCAGTTAAGAGTGTTTGGAAGAGGCCCGATTTTACTGAAGCACTGCGGGATCGATACCGAGTACTGCTTTCGACTCTTGACCGGGCTCATTCTGTCATTATAACTCCAGCAAACTTGATGGCTGCCCGTAATGTAGAGCTTAAAAAGAGGTTGACGTCGAAATGGGCTGTGCTAGAGGCCCTAGTGGTGGGGGAGTCTTCCTCCCGAGCTGAGCCTGATACCCCCCTTGAAGTAAAGAGGAGGAGGTTGATTTCTGGCTCTCCTAAGCCAGCCCCTGCCGAGGCTGAGAAGGAGGCTGAACCTGCCGTCCCTATTTCGGCTGCTTCTCCTGCCTCTTCTGGTCCGAGCAAGAGGACTAGGAAGGGGAAAACACCTATTGCACCGTCCGAGCCGTTTAATGAGCCGGACTATCAGATTGCCAAGAGGGCATTTGATCAAATATGGGCTCATGGCCCACACCGATACAGAGGGGATGACCCCTCCAAGCTAATGACTGAGATGATGAATCTCCAGATGAAGGTAGCTTCTGAAGCTTTTTCTTGACTTTTCTGTTTGTCTATTCGTTCAATCTAAACCGTCTGTCTTGCTTTGCACAGAGTATGCATAGCTTGGCTACTCTAATGGTGACCCCCATAGGTCTTGAGGAGGCCGAGAAGTTGAGGGCTGAAGTGGAAGAGATGAGGATGGAGCTTGGGACAGCCCGATCCAAGATTCAAAGCATTGAGGAGGATCTGAAGGAAGCTACCACCAACTTTACCGTGGCAGAGTCGGAGAGGGACATATATGCTCAGAAGGTTGAGGGGCTTGAGGCGGAGTTGGTTAATCTCCGGAGTTCCTTCGATCAGAAGGTTCAAGAGGCAACTGATCATGCCAGGGCTGAGACTGAGATGATATTGAAAGATGAAGTTGAACAAATGGGTGATGAGCTGATCCTGTTCGGTTTTGAAAGCTTCCGAACTAGATTCCAGATTCAGTTCCCAAGTTTTGATGTTTCATCAATTGTTCCCCCTGAACCTACCTCATCTCGTCCTGATCCGGACAAGACGGCTGGGGCTCCCGCCCTTAACTTGGAAGAGGACGCAGGCCCTTCTAGGAAGTCTTGAGGCTTCATGGGTTTTTATTTTTGCTACCTCCTTTTGATGTAATGAATGTATTCTTCTGATCAATAAAATTAACTTTCCTTTAAATTTGCTCGTGTTCTTTCCTCCTGTGCAATTTTGTCACAAGTGTGGCTGCTTTGAGCCTTTCGCATGTTAGATCAACTGTCTAGCAATCAATAGTCGCTTTCCGAACTTCGATATTTGTTATTGAATAGTGAATGTAGATTAACTTCAACTGTCTCATTATAATAAGATAAGAAAGTAAGTATAATCAGATAGACAGAGCCTGATAGAGTGGGAGTAGGCTTCTGTAAGGCTCTGAGATAAACTGCTCTGAATCAAGAGCTTGTGGAGATAACCAGGCAGCTTGCGCTTGTAGTTATGATGCTCGGCATGCTGTGTTCGAGTACTCAGGTTCGGGATATATCCGAGCTGTTCGGCCTTTGTCATATGACTGGCCTGTCATTAAATAGTTAAGATTGGAAGATCTGAATTTTGAATAGGGGGTCTGTACACTTAGACTTTGTTCCCCTCTCTGTCAATTCGGGAGCTTCAGTACTGGATTGTGGTCTCTGTCTAGAGACTTCTGTACCCTGTCTCTTGGTATATCGAAGAGGCATATTTAATGCACTATTTATTTGTTCGATCGTCGTTTAGGATTTCGAGGCCACTCTCTTTTTCACCGTTGCGACGGTTCAGTTGGGTGGCTTTTGGACTTCAAGGGTCTATATAAATGGAAACGAGGGCACACGGTTGCGCTCAACTTTTTGATTTCAAATTGTCCCCTTGTGAGAAAGACTTCATATGCTGCCGGAGTTTTGCCACTCGCCCGGAGATGATGGGTGATTCCTTGCCTAAATTAGGAACGATTAAACTGTGGCCGAGAGTTAACCTTCCCCTATTTTCAGTCTCCAAGGAAGGATTGAAGGAGGTACAAGTCTTCTTGTTTCCTCTGGCATCCGGTCGAGATTCCTCCGATTGGTGGTGGCCCCTCCCTGATTCAACCGAGGCCTGGAGTGTTGGTGATGAAGACGAGGGTGAGTTGCCTCCTCTTCCTCACGTCTCGTCAGAGATCCTCGCTCCAATCGGCCGTGGTGTGACAACTGCTTTGAGGGAGATGAATGTGGGCTGCCTCCTCCCCCTTGTGACTTGGCAGAGACCCTTGCTTCAATCTGCTGGGGTGTTATGCCGATTACAAAGGTGGAGAGTGAAAAGTCTCCTGAGGCCCAGAGCCCTCATCATCCGTTGGTCATGGAGTTGATGATGATGATGATGAAATGGCCTGGGCGCTCCTTGATACAGATTGGGGTTCAGGGCCCCTTCCTTTCAAATGGAGCCAGCGGCGGCGGTAATGGAAGTTGTGGATCCTGTGCCCCTTTATCATCCGGTGAGGGAAAGCCAACATGTTGAGAATTGTAGCTTCTGTAATAGATTCTGTAATAGCTTCTGTAATAGATTCTGTAATAGCTTCTGTAGTAGCTTCTGTAGTGATGTGTTTGTACTGATGTAAATCTTCTGATTTATCAATAAAATTGAATCTCTTTTTCTCAGATTTGATGTCTTTGTATTCGATTGTGCTTTTCTGTAGTTAAAATACTTTCTCGTGCACTTCTGAATGTTCTGAGAATAAATCAAAGAAACTTTAGAAAAATGCTTGAATCAAAGTGCTTCACTCCCGATCGGTACCATAGTGCTTGTTGTTTGTTTGACAGATAAGCCAAATAATATAGATATCAGATTTAAGGTGTTCCGATCTAAGAAACTTTAGTTTGTAGATGTCCGGGACTTCCGTCTTTGGATGGACTGGATCATAGAGTCTGCTAATCGAAGACGGACCAGGCTCGGGAGGCCTGTGCATTAGAGTGGTCCAGGCTCTGGAGGCCTGTATATTTTAAGAAATAGACCAAGTATTTAAGACCTGTATACTATGGACCAGGCTCTGAAGGCCTGTGCATTATAGATGGACCAAGTACTGAGACTTGTACATTTTATGGACCAGGCTCTGGAGGCCTGTGCATTAATGATGGACCAAGTATGAAAACTTGTACATTTATGGACCAGGCTCTGGAGGCCTGTGCATTAATAGATGGACCAAGTACGAAAACTTGTACATTTATGGACCAGGCTCTAGAGGCCTGTGCATTAATAGATGGACCAAGTACGAAGACTTGTACATTTTATGGACCAGGCTCTAGAGGCCTGTGCATTAATAGATGGACCAAGTACGAAGACTTGTACATTTATGGACCAGGCTCTAGAAGCCTGTGCATTAATAGATGGACCAAATAGGAAAACTTGTACATTTATGGACCAGGCTCTGGAGGCCTGTGCATTAATAGATGGACCAAGTACGAAGACTTGTACATTTTATGGACCAGGCTCTGGAGGCCTGTGCATTAATAGATGGTCCAAGTACGAAGACTTGTACATTTATGGACTAGGCTCTGGAGGCCTGTGCATTAATAGATGGACCAAGTACGAAGACTTGTACATTTATAGACCAGGCTCTGGAGGCCTGTGCATTAATAGATGGACACTTTATGGAAGTAAAAGAAAACCTCTCTACTGATAATACTTCCGTAAGTGTTCCACATTCCATGGCCTAGGAACAGGCTTCCCAGTCATGTCTTCTAGCCAGTAGGTGGTAAGTCGAACAACCTTTGTTACTTTGTAGGGGCCCTCCTAGTTTGGTGACAACTTTCCCATGGTAGGATCCTTGGTGTTTTGAAAGACTCTTCTTAAGACGAAGTCTCCAACTTGAAAGCTGACTGTCTTGAGTCCTACCTTGGATTTGTTGACCATTCTCTGTTGATAGGCTTCTATCCTAGTGCTGGCCTGATCCCTTCTCTCTTCGAGCAAATCCAAGTTTTCCATCAGCTGCCGATCATTGGATTCTTGCTCAAAGGCCTCAGTCCTCAGGGTTGGCATACCGATCTCAACCGGAATTACTGCTTCTGTTCCATAGGCTAGTGAGAAGGGAGTTTCAGAGGTGGGAGTTCTTCTGGTTGTTCTGTAGGCCCAAAGAACCCCAGGGAGTTCTTCTGCCCACTTTCCTTTGGCTTGTTCCAACCTCTTCTTTAACTCGTCAAGGATTGTTCGGTTGGTGACCTCTGCTTGCCCATTTGCTTGTGGATGGCCTGGAGAGGCAAAGTGTTGCCTAATGTTGAGATTTTCGCAGAATGCCTTGAAGCCTTTACCAGTGAATTGTGTCTCATTGTCCGAAATAATTACACGTGGTATGCCGAACCTGCACACAATGTTCTTCCAAGTGAAGCTCTCAACTTCCTTTTCTGTGATATGTGTTAAAGGCTCGGCTTCGGCCCATTTAGAGAAGTAGTCGATGGCCACCAAGAGGTATTTTCTGTTCGGAGGGGCCCTTGGTAATGGACCCACGATGTCCATCCCCCACTGAGCAAAGGGCCAAGGGCTAGGAATCGGGATAAGCTCATGATAAGGCTGATGTTGGTACGGTGCAAATCTCTGGCACTTGTCGCACTTCCGAACATATTCTTTTGCCTGCTTTAGCATGCCGGGCCAGTAGTAACCCTGTGATAGAGCTCGGTGGGCTATAGTTCTGCCCCGATTATGATTTCTGCAGATTCCCTCATGTATTTCAGCCAAGACATATTGTGACTCGTCT
This sequence comes from Nyssa sinensis, assembly GCA_008638375.1. NCBI lineage: Eukaryota > Viridiplantae > Streptophyta > Magnoliopsida > Cornales > Nyssaceae > Nyssa > Nyssa sinensis. The sequence goes on from CM018044.1 coordinate 13,877,181, forward strand.
GGAGCCAAGCATTTTAACAGAGGTTGAGAATACGACCTTCTGTAAAGCTTGTTGTTCAGGATCAGGTACCGAGCCGCTCTGATTCGGATTCTCCTGGCTTTGTTTTTATCCTCTGGGAGGAGCCCGGATCTTAGGTACTAGAGGATTGGAGTCATCCAGTTCTAGGGCTGTTCATTAATTTGAGCAACTTGGGCTTCCTCAATACTGGGTCCTGGCTGAAAGGAGATTTTTACTGTGGAATTTGCTTCAGACTTGAGGCGTGAGGCCATGTTAGCCAGAGCATCTGCTCTGCAATTCTGGCTTCTCTCAATCTTCTGGATAGTAAATGTCTGGAAGGAATGCTTCAAGTGGTTTACCAATTCGGAGTACCGGAGCATCCTGTTATCTTTAATGGCAAATTCTCCCAAGACCTGGCTCATTACCAGTTGGGAATCAGAGAAGACGTCGAGGTTTTGAGCCTCGCATTCCAAGGCAAGCTTCATGCCTAAGATTAGGGCTTCATATTCGGCTTCATTATTAGAAGCTTTGAATCCCAAGCAGACTGCTTTTTCTGACGTGAGCCCATCAAGGGACTGTAGTACCAGGCCTACCCCTGATCCTTGATCGGTTGACGATCCATCAATGTATAGCAGCCAGGTTCCCGAAGTTTCGGTGACTTGTGCTTTGTTCTGAAGTGCCGGGGTGAACTCAGCTACGAAATCAGTTAAGGCCTGCCCTTTGATGGAGTTTCGGGGTACATATGATATGTCGAACTCCCCTAGCTCCACAGACCACTTTACTAATCTTCCCAATACCTCAAGTTTCCTCAGTATTGACTTCAGAGGATAGGCAGTTGGGATCTCGATTGGATGGGCCTGGAAATAAGGTCGAAGCTTCCGAGCTGATATGACCAAGGCGTAGGCCAGTTTTTCTACTTTTGGGTATCTTTTTTCCGTGTCAAGTAGTGCCCTACTGACGTAGAATATAGGCCTCTGCACTCCTCTGTCCTGTCTAATCAGTGCGGAGCTGACCGCATTTTCGGAGACTGCAAGGTACAAGAGTAGCTTTTCTCCCTGTATTGGTTTTGACAGGAGCTCTGGAGAGGCTAGATACTCCTTTAGTTCTTGAAAGGATTTCTCTCATTCTTCCGTCCACTACAAAGTTTTGCTGCCCTTCAGAGCTTTGAAGAAAGGTAGGCAGTGATCAGTGGATTTGGATATAAATCTGCTCAGGGCCGCAATCCTGCCATTTAGCGTCTAAATTTCCTTTCTGGTTTTTGGCGACTTTAGCCCAATCAGGGCTAGGATCTGAGTGGGGTCTGCTTCGATACCCCTTTGAGAGACAATGTATCCCAAGAATTTTCCCTTTGTAACTCCGAAGGTACATTTCGAGGGGTTGAGCTTCATCCTGTGCTATCTGAGGATATCAAAGGTCTGGGCTAAGTGTTGGAGGTGGCTGCCTTTCTGAAGACTCTTTACCAGCATATCGTCGATGTATACCTCCATGGTGCTGCCGAGCAGTGGGCTGAACATCTTGTTCACCAACCGCTGATAAGTGGCTCCAACATTCTTCAAATCGAAAGGCATCACTCTGTAGCAGTAGAGTCCTCTTTCGGTTACGAAGGCAGTCTTTTCTTGATCTGGAGGGTACATTTGGATCTGGTTGTATCCAGAGTATGCATCCATGAAACTCATGAGCTCATGCCCCGCAGTGGCGTCAACCAGTTGGTCTATTGAAAGCTGTCCTTGGGGCATGCTTTGTTGAGGTCTGTATAATCAACGCAGACTCTCCACTTGCCGTTTTTCTTCTTGACGAGCACGGTGTTGGCTAGCCACTCGGGATAGAATACTTCCCGTATCATCCTGGCGTCCAGCAGCCTTTGGACTTCTTCGTTTATAATCCGATGCCGTTCAGGAGCAATCGGCCTTCTCTTCTGTCTGACTGGCGGGTGATCCGGATCCACCATCAGTTTGTGAGTTATAAGACTAAGATCTATTCCCTCCATGTCTCTGGTCTCCCAAGCAAAGATAGAGAGGTTGTCTTTCAAGAACCTGACTATCTTTTCCTGCTCGGTGTGTGTTAGGTCTGGGCCGATGTACAAGTAACGCCCCTCTGCTTCTGAACTGACCAGTACTTTAATGGGCTCGCCAACAGGTTTGGCTCGGCTGTCGCGTCCCCTTGGGCTCAAGGGTTCTTCAATACCGGATGGGCAATCTTCCACCTCGGGAGAAGTGAGTGAATAACGGATCTGCATAATCCCGAGTGTGTTGTAATTGCTATTTAGGAGCCTTTTCTTTGAGGGCGATAGCGTGGCACTTCCGGGAGGTTGGTTGACACCCTCTAACAGAGTGAACGCTCTGATTGTGGACGTACTTCAGACACTGATGGAGGGTCGAAGTGACTGCCCCTATCTGATGTAACCAGGGTCTCCCGATTATGACGTTGTAGGGAGACTTCATGTCTAACACCATGTACTCCGAGATGGTGGTCTTTTCCTATAGTGGTAGGAAGGGCGACTCTCCCCAATAGGGTGCTGAGGTTGCCGTCAAAAGCTGCCATCACGGCAGTGGTGGGCTTAACGTTGTCATGGTCTATTCCCATCTGTTTGAGCGGTTCATAGAACAATATGTTGACGGAGCTGCCAGTATCGACCAGGACTCTCCTGGTCTCAAAGTTGGCGATTCTGAGGGTGATAACAAGGGCATCATTGTGAGGGCAGTGTACCCCTGCTAGATTTTTCTCGGTGAATTGGATCTCCGGTATTGGCTTGAGCCTCTTTTCGACGTTGGAGATCTGTAATACGTTCGGGGCAGCTCTGGCTTCCCGAGCGTATCTTTTTCTTGCCCTGTTGGACATTTCTGTGACAGGGGAGTCAGCATGGAGGACGTAGATGACGTGGTTGTTCTGCCTTTGAGGCTCGTTTCGTCCCTTCCTCTGCTCCTGCCTTCGTTTGGGCCTCTGGTCTGGCCGCTGTTGAGGCTTGTCTTCTTGGGGGTTCTGCCTTCCGTCCTGCTTGACGAACTCCCGAAGACGCCCCTTCTTTATGAGCTGCTCTATCTCATATCGGAGGGTCCTGCATGTGTTAGTTGTATGTCCACAATCTTTATGGAAATTACAATACTTACTTTGATCCCGCAGGCTAGGATCTCCTTTGATTGGTTCCGGCCACCTCAGGTTCTCCCGATCTCGGATCTGCCGGAGTACCTGATTCGGTGTGGTGTTTAGAGAAGTGAAGTTGGTGAACTCCCTCGGTCCGGAGTTGTACACAGCTTTGGGTGCCGTTCTCTTCTCTGGGCTCCTGGCCCTCTTTTTGTTGGAGTCTCTTCTGTGATCCTCCTTCTTGTGGTCCTCCTGCTTTGGATTGTCCCTCTGGGACTGATCTCTGCCCTTCTGGGACGAGCGGTTGGCTTCTTCCAGGTTGATGTATTTTCTGGCCCGATCCATTAATGCCGCCATATCGGTTGAAAGGCTCTTTGTCAAGGAGTCTCTGAACCCACCTTGGGCAAGCCCAGCAGTTATGGCTGCTACAAGGAATTTCGGGCTGCAGTCAGTGATCTCTGTGAGTTCGGTGTTGAAGCGCGCAATGTAGGCTCGGAGGGATTCCTCCCTGGTCTGCTTGACATTCAGCAGGAATTCTGGCCCCCTTCTGAGCCTTCTGCTGGTCATAAACCTGTCTAAGAACTGTCTACCGAGCTCGTAGAAGCTGGTAACTGAGTTAGGAGGGAGGTTGTGGAACCACTTCAGAGCAGTTCCCTTCAAGCTGGTGATGAACGTTCAGCACATGAAGGCATCAGAGGCTCCGTAAAGGGCCATCGTATACTGGTAATGAGAGAGATGATCTCCTGGATCTCCAGATCTATCGTACAGGGTGAACTTGGGCACCATGAACTTTCTGGGCCTCTCTTCTAACATGATGGTGTGAGTGAATGGGGTGGCTAGCCTTCCAAGCAGCCTGGCCAGTTCATCTTGTTCTGGAGGGTTCTGAGGTTCTCTCAAGGTAATTGTCCGGTCCATCGACTCGGCAATTTCCTCTACCCTCCGCGGGTCTTTGAGTCTGACATCTTGTGAACCCTACTTGACAGCCTCGGCTTTAGGGTAGTAGGGTTGATTACGCCCTTCGGATGGAGGAGGATTCCGAACCGGAGGGTTTGGTGCTGCATGAGGAGGCTCCTACGGTGCCGGGTGTGCTCCCGAGGCCCTTGGAGTTGGGGCTCGAGTAGTGCTCCGGTAGTGGATGTCGGGGACGAAGGCGGATGTTCCCCAGCCAGGGACTGTTGATGGCTGCGGATCTCGGCCAGCGCGAGGAACGCCTGAGGGGTGCCCAGGCTGGTTAGTTGGAGCCTGCGCATGAAGTTCTTCGTTCTATGTAGCAATAGGAGGTTGCGCTCCTGCAACGAAGTTGACCGGCGGGCTAGGAGAACCCGCCGCTTGGTTCTGCGTGAGTGTTGCCAGTGTTCTAGTGATGGCAAGCAACTGCTCCTGCACCAGTTCATTGTGTCGTTTTATTGCTTCGATCTCTCGTCGCATAGGATTGGCCGCTGGCCCCCTTGTGCAGGGAGCAGGCGGCTGATGTTGAGCGTTTTGTGAATTCTGAGTATTCTGTCGTGGTCGGAGATTTGGTGCCATGGTTTTCCGATGAGGAAAGAGTTGAGTTTATGAATAGAGCACTTGGAGATTAGTCGTTCCCACAGACGGCGCCAAACTGATGCTGCACTTTTCGGCTCGCAATAAGTATGGACTCCGTGACCTGTAGAACAATCAGAAAGATGATCAGAGGACCACCAGATTGGCTCCGGCGGTAGCCGCTCCGATGCTTAAGTAAGTAAAAGAATTGAAAGACTGTATTGAAAGCCAAAGAATGAGCATAAGAAATAAGGCATACCTTTAGGGTTTAATTTATAAGCCGTGGCTTTCCTAAGTTGATTAGGATTCAACGCCATGAATATATGGAGTTGATCATCGGAGATTGCAGTTACCTTGTGGAGCATTGCATAGAGATAACCATAGAAGGTAGTTCCCTTGTTGAAGATTGCTTCTTTATTCCCTGCTTGACACCTGCTAAGGCGGTGACGAGTTCTGGAATGTTGGTCTGGACCCTGTAATCAGTTCTGGATATATATGTTCTGAAGGTGTATATTCGGTCTCTTCCGACCTGATGTAATGATCTGTATGCTTGAGCTTTTAGTCATTGGCTGAGTGAGAATCATGTTGGCCGAGCATGAGTCGGATTATGGTCATACGTGTCAAGTGTTGATTGGCCTGTTCTTTTATGGCATATCACATAACACCTTAACCTTTACTCTAACAAAAGTGATAACTACAATCCACACTACATTACATAACCTGCCAACACCAAAGTGACCAACACATGGTCCTTCTACCTCCATGCTACCCTATAAGGAACTTCCTACACCCTTCCTCAAAATGGGCAAGGCTTTCACATCTTCATCACAAAATAGGGTCATGATCACTTCTATTACCTAAAAGGGGGGTCGGATAAAAATCTGGGTAAGCTAATCTAAGCTTGTGAGTAATTCCAGTATTTGTCATAGGGTTTCAATTGGCAGTGGTTTAGCACATGAGAGTTTATAAAATACTCACTACCAATTGCTCGTATTCTTTGAACACAGAGTATATGCATTCTTTAAAACAAATAGCTTTGAAACATTTAAAGTATTCAAGCTAAACACGTGCTTTTTCACATAGAGTATATGAACTTCAAAACATGTAAATATGCATAGGAAAATGAGGGTAAAACCTGCTTTCATTTTCACACGTATCATTTTTTCACTTTTATTAGTAGAATCCATTTCGAACCAGATTCCCAACCTGTGCTACAATGGAGAATCTCATGCCTGGGGGATAAATCCTGCTACCTGGCATTTCTTTATGTCATAGTTGAATTGCGAAGAATTTCAACGTCGCATGTAATGCTTATGCACAGCTTATCTTGCATTACTAGTAGCTACATGAGGTATATAAACATTTTCAAATAGATGCTATGAAAGCATTAACACATGGCCTCCCTGTAGTCGCTTCAAATACATTTCATATATGGCTTCTCCAAATAGATGCTTTTCATGAGCATGTAAAATATGACTTCTTCAAATAGATGTTTTTCATGAGCATTCAAAACATAATGTTCATAGCTTCATAACAGAAACTTCAAATACTTGGAATATGCAAATTCAGAATATCTAACCACGTTCGGCATTTAAAACTTAGACATGCTGAAATATATTTTAAAAAGAAGCTATAATGAAAATCATTCACTGAGCATGTCACAATAGGATTTGTAAGAATGGAAGTCCTTTAAAACAAGAATCACGTAAATACTAAATTTACTATTCAAATACTTCACATATTTCGAACTTAAAACTTCTTCAAATCCTATGGAATTAAATCTCCACTTCAAATACATGGTTACTCACCTCGATCCTTGGGGTTAGTGCTAATAATGCGATTTCCCACTTCCTCTGTAGTTCCTAAGAACAATTCATAAATAGTCTCGTTAACTTCATATCCACTGTAATATCTCTATTGATGCTTCTTAACTTATGCTTAGATCGTACTGAATCCTAACTTTAATCTTAGGTGTTATACTCTTAGACTATACTCTTCTGGTAGCTTCGTTAAATTTTAAAGTTTGATTCTATTACCTTACATATTTACGTGTCACATTTTTTCATATTTCAATTCATAATATGGACCTCACCATTGAGTCCGGAACGTCGAAGAAAATCAATTTAGACCCTCTCGGCTTTTTATTTGGCTTCGGGCATGTTAGCGACAATTTAGTAATTTATACTTTAACGTGTCTTATTTTTTTAGAGTCAGGTCTCACAAAACGGACCTCGTCATTGGGTCCAGAACGTGCAAAATAGGCAAAATACACTATTTATTTATTTTATTTGGACTTCGTTTGACCTATTTTAGACTTAGGGGTATTTTAGAAATTTTATTTAAAATAATATTCTGTTTTGGGCCTTAGTATAATTTTTCCGAACTTCTGGGGTCAAAATATAATTTTCCTAACTTTCGGTCTAAACCAGTGGGCTCATTGAGGAAAACCCTAAACCGGCTTATTGAGTCACTAGACCAACCAGTTCAGTTCATTCTCACTGAACCGGAATAAGATAGCCAACCCTTTGTCTTATCCACAGTTTAGTTTAACCTTAGTTCTGATTTTTATTTCTTATCCTTGTAACCAAAAGCCCCGACTTCAATTTTAAAATTATAACACAACCCTCACATGACGTCGTCCCACTTAAACCATTTGTGCGATAGGTCGGGTCTCGACCCGAACCCAGATCCAACCCAACCCAATTCGTCCCAATACTATTCATCGTCTTCCCCAACTCACCCTCACTGTAGCCCTAATTTTTGGGTTTCATTTTTTTAATTTTGTGAATTTTACACCGTTAAATCTCTCTGTTTTCGATCCCATGACGTTTCTGAAACACTAAAGTAGGGTTTGTCATTCAAATAAGAGCTCAAACTAAGCTCTAACGTTCGGTTAAGGTTCGGTTAAGGGTTTGATAATCAAACCTGTCACTAGCTTGTTCATATTGATTTCTAGGTCAAAGTTCTTGGGGTGGGTTTCTTTCATTTTGGTCCCCTCATCATAGGGTTCAAGTTCTTATCTTCAAAAGTGGGTTTTACTTCACGTTTGTGTGGTTGGGTTTCAAAACCCGAACCTACAACTCAAGTTTTAGAGGTCTTCCCTTTAGGTTTTAAGTCGCGGTTTAGTGTTTTTAAGACATTGAGGTGGTCTAGTTTAGGTTCCAATAGGCCAAACTTGGTTTGGTTGCCATCAATTCAGACCTGCTCTAACAAGGTCCATCTATGGCGGTTTAGTGTACAACTTGGGGTTCTGGATGTTTTTAGGGTCCAATTTTCATGCTTTGTTCAAGTTTACACATTCTAAACTTCATATATGCATGAATATAACTTAAACACTGTGTATACATGCTTAAATTTTTAGAGAGAGAAAAATATGAGTTTACCTCTTTTTTCCTATTTCTCTTCCTCCTACGTCTCAATCCTCTCTCTTTCTCTCACATTCTCTCTCTATCCCCCTTTTCTTTCTTTCTTAACCGACCTCACAGTCGGTGGCAATGCCACATGTTAGTTTCTTCTCTTTTCTTCATTTTCATTCATTTTTTTATATATGTGTGTGAAGAACAGCTGCATGGTAGCATGCAGTCCACCGTCCCGAACTCCAAGTTCCTCAACCTTCTACAACTTTCTACTTGCTTCTACTGTTTTCTTCCTACTTCATTTCCTTTTCATTTTTTTCTTTCTTTAGTTTACTTTTATATATATATATATATATATGTATTAATATACATATAGCAGTCGTATGTATATATATCCATGTATTAATATACATATAGCAGCCGTATGTATATATAGATATATGTACATATATATATATATATATCTATACTCATATATATATTTAATATACAATTGTATTAATTCATGTGTTTACATATACATATATATTTATGTACTTATATTTATTTATATATTTTTGGCTATATACACACAACACACACTTAATGTGCATATTAAGCATCTGTTCATATATACATATAATTACGTCATCACATATTGTAATATACTTATTTTATATATTTCCCATCCCTCGGTTCTTTCTCATATAAATTTTTGGACTATTGTTGAATCCTCGTAAAATGTGTCTTAGGTTCGAGCATCCTTGGGTCGGGGTATTACATAGTCAATTGTGAAAGTCACATATATGAATTTAAGCACACGAAATTAACAAGAATGAAGAACGAATCACAGATCAGAATAGAAAACCCTAGAACATAGACAAAACCTAAATGCAAGAATTAAAAAGGATAAATCAGACTTGATTTGGAGCCTGAGCTCTAATACCAAATGATGAGAACCCATGAGATCGAAATCCAAATTGTGTTCTGTAAGATTGGCACGTGTATTTTATTTGTTTAAAGGTGTGTGAGCTGGTTTGGTGGGAGTTTGACCATTTTAGGGAATTTTTGGGGGTCAACGGGCCAATGGGGCTGTTCGGGGCACTTAACTCCCCTTTTCTTGCATAAGTTGCAAATCGGGCATTCAAATTGTGTTCCTTAAGTTTGAGGAAATGTATTATAACTATCACGACCCGAAACCCACCCTATGCGGATCTCATGTCGCAAGGCCGACCCAATGGCCGTCCCTACTTTTTCATTCTTAGCATCAATGGTAACAATAAATAATGTAAAATCAATAAAGTGCAGAAGCCTTATTACAAACATTATTCATAGTCTGAAAACAAAACCGACAATAACCAAACATAACCACTTTTAGGTGGTGAGTACATGGGAGAGACTATATCATTCTACTGTGCTCCTCAACTGTCTCCCTACGCTCCTGACCTCCTACTGTGGTTCTGTAAGATACTCACCTGAAAAATATAATGAATGGGATGAGCTAATAAAGCTCAGTAAGTAAAAGCCTATCCCAAATACAGGTTAGGGATGACATAGAAAAATATAAAACAAGGTAACATGATAGCCAATCATAACAACAGTTGCAGTCAACAGTAAAGTGCCACAAAGGCCAAGGAACAGTAAAGCCCAATAACAAGTGTAAGTAATGGTGTAGCATGGATATGGAAGAAAGCTCAAAAAATCACAATTCGACATGAACACTGCCACAATAAGACGGTCACAGTCAAATCCAATGAATATGAACAATCAACATGAAACTTATTCATAGAGAAGTGAAAACAACCTATGAATCCAATAAACATTAGTATTACAATCAACATGAATGATGCGTTTACTCTGTTCAGGGTTTGGCAAACCCTCGATCTTTTGGGGCTCGGCATACCCCCCATTTACATAAATGCACATAAAATGCCTATTAAAATGCGTAAAACGTCATCTTTGCCATGTGTCCATTTGACCCGTAGGTCCCAGTCAATCAGATAGCATCAGATGGATAATGTGACTGAGCACAAAACCCGTCATTCAACATAAATCAGGATTATATCGTATTCCATATGAAATGTACAAAACATGGAACACCATAACATAAGCATACAGTGAATAAACATCAACACAATGAATTAAGTCATGAGATATCAACTAAAAGGCATCCACCAGGTAGAACAATATCCATGGTGGGAACAATAACAATGGATATATATACACAAGTACAAGTTTTGGCAGTAATAGAAAGATCGTGGCTTGGAAAACCACGTATAAGATATAGGAATTCACTTACCTTTTTAACGCATCTTAGTATTCTGTGACCTTCTCTTTTCCTTTCGAGTCTCCTATATATCAGTAAACACATTTTAGTTTTAATGCCAGTTATCGAATTTATGTCTCACTATTATGAATATCCATTTTTACTAATTTAGGCCTTCACAATTCCCAATTGGACTAATTTACCCAAGGGCGAAATGGTCATTTATGTGCCTCTACTTTTTGGGTTTTGTTTTCACAATTTGAACTTCATCGTTGTGTCCAGAAAGTTTGAAATAATAAAAATTCACTATTTTCTTAACTCAATTGGAGTCCGTTTAACTCATATTGGACATAAGGGCATTTTGGTCATTTTGGCATTTCTACGGGTATTTTATTTTTTTGGGACTCTGTCTCGTGAAACAGACATCACCATTAGATCCAGAAGGTTCAAAACAATAAGTTTTCACTATTTATTCGACTCACTTGCATATCAAAAAATTATTTAATTAATTATTTAATTAATTTAATAGAACTAAGATATATATTATTTAACATAAAACAGACCACATGTGCCTTAGTGGCACAGTGGTCCGTTTATTGGAACTTTCCCTTCACACTTGAGTTCAAGTCACAGGGACAGCAGTCCCTGCGTAATATTTTTTCTCTAATATCCCAAGCTAAACAGCGGCTAGAGGATTAAAATAGGAGTAGGCTATTCCCATCCCAATTCCAACTTCAACTTGATTTCCAACTCCCATAACTAAACAGTCTCAATTAATTTAAAAACCCCTTTTTAAAGCCTAACTCAATACTATGCCGTTTAAGTAATGGCTGACCCACTTTTGTTTCGGTCGGGTCCTAGCCCGGATCCGACCCATAACCTGAACCCATTGACCCGACCTGTTCCTATTCATCATGTTCTTCAAATCCATGCACAGTGACCGCAAGAACTCTAGTTTTTCAACTTCTATTTTGCAACGTTTTGATTACAGTTTTTCACTGCTCTGAATTCAGAACAGGTCTTGGGAGATTCCTCTACCTTTTCATGTTTGTCTTAGGGGTTGAATCAAGCTCACGGGTTGGATTTAGGTTCCATGGGAGATCTGAATATCTCCTCAGTATATGCTCATTTCTCCACCAAATTTGGTGATTTTTGGCTTGTTGTAACCCTAGGAATGTGAGGTCTTTGAATCCATTGAAGGAATCAAGTTTAGAGCATAAATGGCGAGGTTCACTTCTTGACCCGTCACCTACAAGTCCCAATTTCTCTCAGCCCTTTAACCCTTTCATCCTAATTTTTGTGGATTCATAATCCTAGAAACATCTAGTTTAAGCGCCAAGCCTCCAAAACCCGTTTAGTCTAGGTCGACTTCATACCCGTTTCCTTCATAACCATTAATGACAGTTCGGTTCTTTCTCTATTTCTGGGTTCTGTCCAACTCTAATTTTCTTCTATATCAAATCTACTTAGCATGCATACATTCCTTAAATTGTTTAACACTTTGAGTAAAATTAAAACCATGAACTTACGTTTTCCTGATTTTCTCAGTCACTGCATCACCTCCCTCTCGTTTTCCCACTTCTGATCCCCCCACACTTCAGCCCCGATCTGGTTTCCTTGCTTCACTCTTCCTCTACCAATGTTTACTTATCGATATGTACATCAACTGCCCCCTCTCTTCAAGCGCCTCACGTCTCTCTCTCTCTCTCTCTCTCTCTCTCTCTCATCTTAATATCTTCTGTTGCGCACAACCTGATCAACGTTATCTTTCTTTTTTTTCTTTTTTTTAAATTCAAACTCCTAGATTCAGCAACTCCTTTATCCTATTATGTATTTATCACAAAATATATACATGCAAACATATACACATATGCAGCCTATTATATATACAAATTACACGTGTATATATATACGTATATAAAATAATTATAGTATATTTTATTATTTAAAATTTTATTTTCCTATTTTTTTATTTTTTTTTTCATTTCATTATTTAATTTTTCCTTCCTTTTTTATTTTATTTCTTTTTTCGTTTTATTTATTTTAAAATTCATTTTTATTTCGATATCCATTCATGGTTTGCTCGGGTATGGCCCGAGCATCATCCGTACTTTCGAACTTTTAAATTTTCAACCAGTCCATTTTATTTAACATTAAACAAGGAAGCCCAACGACTCAGGTTACATGGCTTATTCAGTTACATCTGGGTCAGGGTATTACAATAACTTTAGAGTTGTGTGAGCTAGTTGATTGGATACCGTAGCCTTAGACACATTATGCTTGATGAAGATCTGTTATTGCTTTAGGATTTGACTTTGGACAATTAGATGTTTTGCTTGTTGATGAGAATGCAAAATGTCATATTTTTTTCTCCCTTAATGTTTAGTCTTTTATACTTATTTGGTGCTTAAATGTACTCATTATTCTTATATTTTGATTTAGGATGCAAATGGAGGCGCTAAGTGCAAAACGAAGCTAATTGGGCGATTTTGGACAGTTTCAACATCACTTCGTAATCTGGGTATAACTATCTCATCCGAGCTCCGATTGAGATTATTCAAGATGATATGGAAATCCAAGAAAACGTTCTACAACTTTCATGTTTTGAGGTTTGCAAGATTCTGACTGCATAAAGGTTGAAATCGGGCTTGAAGTTGCTGCACCTGCACTGCGAGTGTTTTTAGCTATGCGAAATTCTAATGCGCGGGTCCACGAGGTTTATTTTTGGAAATTCCAGATTTGATGCACGAAAATTCCAATTGAAAGCACCACTTTCCTAGTTATATTAAGACTTTATTTTTTTTTTTTAATATTTCCCTTAATTAGTTAGATTTGGTATTTTTATTTTAGGATAATATTTAAAATATCTTTAGGCGTTCTAGTAGGCTTCCAAGACTAGAATTAACGTGTAAAAGGAGGAGGAGATCAGATTTGACGTCTCTCTCTCTCTCTCTCCCCTCTTCTTTAATTTCTCCTTCGAGTTTTCATGACCCTGCGCGTCACGATCCGAAACCCACCTTATGCGGATCTCATGTCCTAGGGTCGACCCTATGGCCGTCTCTACTTTTTTCATTCTTTGTATTAATGATAACAGTAAATAACGTAAACATAACATTTAAGTGCGGAAGCGTTGTTACAATATTGTTCAAAGACTAAAAGTAAAACTGACAATAAACTAAACATTAACCACCCTTAGGTGGTGAGTATATGGGAGAGGCCATATCATTCTATTGTGCTCCTCAACTGTATCCTGATGCTCTTGACCTCTTACTGTGGTTCTGTAGCATTCTCACTTGAAAAATATAATGAATGGGATGAACTAACAAAGCTTAGTAAGTAAAAGCCTATCTCAAATACAGGTTAGTGATTACATAGGAAAACATTAATTCAAAGGTAACATGATAGCCAGTCATAAAAACGATTGCAGTTAACAGTAAAGTGCCACAAAGGCCAAGGAACAGTAAAGCCCAATAACAAGTGTAAGTAATGGTGTAGCATGGATTTGGAATAAAGCTCAAAAATCACAATTCGACATGAACACTGCCACAATAAGACAGTCACAATCAAATCCAATGAATAGAACAATCAACATGAAACTTATTCATAGGGAAGTGAAAACAACCTATGAATCCAATAAACATTAGTATTACAATCAATATGAATGATGCATTTACTCTATTTAGGGTTTGGCAGACCCTCGATCTTTTGGGGGCCCGACATACCCCCCCTTTAACATGAATGCATATAAAATGCTCTTTTAACTCACTGCGTAAAAACGCCATCATTGCCATGTGTCTGTTCGAGGACTCAACCCGTAGGTCCAGTCAATCAGATAGAATCGAATGGGTAATGTTACTGAGCACAAAACCCGACATTTAACATGAATCAAGAGTATATCACAATTCCATAAGAAGTGTATAAGTTATGGAACATCATGACATAAGCTTTCAATGATAAGTATCAGTACAATGAATCAAATCATAAGATATCAGTCAATAAGCCTCCACCAGATAGGACAATATCAATGGTAGGAACAATAACAATGGTAGGAACAATAACAATGGATACATACATGAGTACAAGTTTTCGCAGTAATAGAAATATTGTGGCTTGGAAAATCACGTATAAGATATAGGAATTCACATACTTTTACTCCGTACGATTTACTTAGTATTCCGGTTCTTTCTCTTGTCCCTTTGGCTTGCCTATACATCAATAAGCATGTTTCAGTTTAATTATCATTATCAATTTATACACTTCCTTACTCTAAGTATCCTTTTTACCAATTTAGACTCTACTATTGAGTCCGAGATGTCGAAGAAAATCAGTCTAGGCCTTGATGGTTTCCAATTTGGCTACTTTACTCGAAAGGGCAAAATGATCACTTTATGTGTCTCTATTTTTCGGGTTCTGTTTTTCCAAATTGGACTTCACCGTTGAGTCCAGAAGGTTCGAAATAATAAAATTTTGCTATTTATTTAATTAAATCGAAGTCTGTTTGACTCCCATTCAATTTAGGGGTATTTTGGGTCATTTCTCTCATTTTTAATTAATTAAATAATATTTTATTCATTTGGGGTCAAATCCTAATTACCCATAAGTTCTGAGTCAATTTGTAATAAAGTCTCAAATTTAAACTGATAATTTACATCAGTAAAAAACATCCCTCCAATAAAACCTGAAGCACTTAACAAGTTGACATCAGTAGTGTTATTACCATATCCACCCTATCCCTTCTACCATCATGGGATAGCACAATAAACGTTACTCTTATTGTTTACCAAAAAAGAAGTAAAGTTTATCCTTATTGCTCCAATATATTTTGGTAAAACTTATGTCTAAAATAACTAAACCCGCATATAAGCTTCCATTGCAATACCATATTGAACTCAAAAATCCATTTTTTTTTAGATGCAGCTTAGAAACTGGGGGATAAGATGAGAACAATACCAACAGCTAAGCTGCAGTTACGGCGTCTACACAGGCGCCCCAAGATGTTGCACGATAGGGACCACATCAGATTTTCATCATGTTCTTTTCATCGCCGAACAATGACAGCGGCAATGCCCCTTTTGGCTTTACCCATTCAGCTTAGCATTTACTTGTTCCTCAACGCTTGCCTTCTCCAAAGCATCCTCACCAAATACACTTCCTGCAACCATGTTTACAACCATGGCTCC
Organism: Nyssa sinensis; assembly: GCA_008638375.1. Taxonomy (NCBI): domain Eukaryota; kingdom Viridiplantae; phylum Streptophyta; class Magnoliopsida; order Cornales; family Nyssaceae; genus Nyssa; species Nyssa sinensis. The sequence continues at coordinate 13,892,564 of CM018044.1, forward strand.
ACAATCACCGTTCAGTGCTGACGGTGCGGTGAGCCGCATCACTACACACTGCAGGTAAATTCCAATTCCACCGAGGAATGATTCCTCCAAAACCGCAAGCATAGACAAATCTACCAATCCTCTTTCCTAATACTAGGAACCTATTAAATCGGAGAACAGAGCCGAACATTAGAATTTTGCCCCATCTGAATTACACAAATCAGATGTGTCAAGATGAAACAAGTCTCTGCAACTCTCTTTCTTTTTCTTCCTTTCAACACACTCTCTCTCAGATCCGTAACTACCCCCCCTTCAGTGCCCACGGTTCCTCTCTGAAACATCTCCTCTCCCAACCGTACGGTGCCCTCGGATGCACACATCGTATTTTCTGATTCCTCGATTGGATTCTGATCCGTCTATGCCGCCGCATCGGTCGCCACTGTCGATTTGTTGATGAACCGATCAGAGAGCCGATCTGATCGGAATGGCCAGTCGCCTGGTTAGGGCATTCGGCCATTGATTTAGGCAATTCGATGGCGCTTTTAAGGCTTGTAGTCCCAGATCTGGTTTGTGTTGGTATGTCTATGGTGCGCTGTTTGGGGATGATGGTGGTCTGTTGATGGTGCGATGAGGGTCTGTTGATGGTGCAATGTGCAGAAACCATTGGGGTAGTGGTGGTTTGATGATGGTGAGGCGCGGTTTCGCTAAGATGAAGAGATGGGTAGTGATGCTGGGATTATCAGGCCATTGAGGGATGTTCCTTTTGGGGTTGGTGGTTGGGTCGGCGGCAAGGTCTTGGGAAGACAATGGATGATGAAGCGCATGAGGGGCTCAGTGTGAAAACTGAGTGGGAGTTCTATAGGGTTTGCTTTCTCGCGTTGGTGGTTGGGGAAAGAGG